>MNCI01034664.1:1138238-1185166 GCA_015680685.1 Gnetum montanum
ATAGCATAGAAGATAAAACATAAAAATCATATACCTCGGACTTACTTAACCATACACCTTGACAACTACAAGTAAGTCTGGGAAGACAATGAATAATTAACCCTAAGTGTTCCATGGGGCGTGTAGGCACTTAGTCTGTGGAGTTCGACCGGATCGCATGTGCTACACTCGTATTTGTATGGTTGAGTGTAGGGGTATCTCGCCACTCATCATTGGCACCGTTGCCGGGGACTAAGTGTTTGTGCGCTGAATAGAACATAGGCTATCACTCACATCGTTAGGAGCCTAAACGAACCTAGATACAATGCAAACCAGAAACCCTCAACAAAGTATACCCCTTAGGCATCAAGGAGGTAGCCAAATAACTCAGTCATGTTTCTACTGCATATGGGATGGGCTCCGTCGACATCGGGTTTGAGGCATCCAAGCACAAGCCACAGTAGTCATTGTCTTCTCATTGAACACCATCCATGAAGCTCAACGAGGCAAGCACAAATTCTTGTCTAGCACATGACACCAATGGAAGCATTGCCATAGATTTCGAATGGTAGTGAGTTCTAGTAGTGATTGCCCAAGAAAAAAGGAATGGGTGACACAAGAAAAGTAACACATCAACAAAATGAACCTTCATCCCTGTACTATGCAAACCCTTATCTACACCATGTGCTTGGGATAAATGTGAATCATCATATAAATTATAATTAAATAATACTATGCCAAGAACATAGTATAAAAAAATACATATATTAATACAAACATAAAGTTATACTTTTAGTTTTCTTCTTCTATAAAAATAATGATAATTTGAATTTATTCAAGAGAACACTTGCCAACTTTAGCTTGATTTTTTAAGGAATTTATAACTTCTTAGGGTGGTTATAAATTAATCCCCTAGATATTTGTAACACACTAAATTTCTCATGATGAGTGTAACTACCCTAAGGTCACTATAAAAGGGCCATCAAAGGTATAGTAAAGGGAAGGGGGATTGGGTAGAAGATACTTAGAAGCAACTTTTAAGAATATTGAAGATTTCTTATAAAGCATGGCTTGCTGAAGACATCAATTCGGCTACTCTGTTTTAATCCTGTCAGTTCATTTCTTTCCATTTTGTTTTAGTTACTTAGCTAATGGTTTACATAGTATTGTTCTTGGCATTTAATTCCGGGATTTTTCTAGGTTGTCTGTATAGCTGTATTTTTGTGCAATATTAGACTTCTATTAGGTTTGCCATATAAGAGCTTATATTGTATTAGAAAAGCATCTTGAGTAATTTAATAGTAATGTCTTGGAGAAATTACCTCTTTGAGTTTAGGGAACCTAGAAAATCTTTGATACTTTCATATGACTGAAATACCTTCTTTATTTTTAAATCTTATTACCTTAATATTGCAATCTTGAAATTGTCAAAAAAAAATTGGAAGTTCTATTGTTTGCAATTCTTGACCAATATTTAACTAGCCAAATAGAAGCTTGTACTTTGTCATTTACAAAGTGTTCTAGTAGATAAATTAAAGTGTCTTTTATGAAATTGTTTATTAAGCTCAATGGGTTTGGATAATTCGTAATAGATTGAATTGGAATAGCTTTATTGCATAGCGTTTCCTCATGTCAATTTATATTGCTTAAATGTTTTAGATTCCACACAAATCTACTTTCTTTTCTTTTCTTTTTCTAAAACCAATTGAATCTTGCTCTATTTCTAGTTTTCTTATGGAATTTTCTCTCTGTGGGAAATTAGAAGTAGATTGACAAAATTATGCTCAAACGTTTTTATGAAATTTTATTTGTTACAAGTAATGTACTATAGGAACTTTATAGACTAAGAGATTTGACAAAATAGCAACCTTCAACAACTCACAATATTTGACAAGGTTAGCTGAATTTCATTTACAATAGCCAATTATAGTATTATACACAACCCAACCATTTCAACATTCACAACAAATGACAAATACTCATGTTTAACTCATAACCACTGAGTCTATTTGAAGGTATCTAGGCCTTGGTGTTGCCAAAGATCAGCAAACACCTGGACCCTATTTGAAGAACACCTTCATTTCTCATGACTCCCAAGGTCACAAGACTAAAGGCCTACAAACATTGGTGGTCCCAAATGGTCACCAATAGTGAACTGCTTACCCTTTGACACCTCGTAGCTTGCCTCCATCTATTAATATTTTCTTCATTATGCATCTATGGTATGATAATCCTAGTAGTCATGGTCTTGCACAACATACTCAGAATTAAGCCCTTAGATGTTCAATCTCATGAGATTATTGAGCAACATCGTAGAAACAGATCGATCAAGCAACAACACAATGTTGCCCTCCATGTCTCTCCATCATATCTATTCCTCCTGGTGCAGGATGAAGGTGAAGTTAGAAATATAATCATCTACATGAGTATAGACCCCTTTGCACTGTTAGGGCACATGTGGTTTTGGGACTTCCTACCTTTGATTACAAGTATGCTCGAACAATAGTGAAGATTCTTCCCTATGAGAAGAAACCATGTTAGTTTTAAAGAAAACAATGTGCTTATATCATTATCTTGTGTAATGATTTCAACTTTAGTACTTTTTACAACATTGTTATATAATTTCACTAACTCCTAGGTAGCACTTGTAACTAACTGAAGTCCCTGGTAATGGTGCCACTGATAAGCAACGAGCAGTTCCTATGCCCAACCATATAAATCACTAGCGTTCACTAACCAATTTGGTCAAATTCCATAGACATTAGCTCTCTAAGGACACTTTGCCTAGGTAGTGAATCTTAAAGATGTGGTCATTCTCTTTCCAGTTCCACTTGTGAGGTGCAATGGTATGGTTAAGTATAACTGAGGTATATGATTTTTATCATTTTTTTTATTTTTTCATTCAATTCATCTAAGTGCTAAAAATAAAGTAATTAAATGTTTAATTAATCTTATAACTAATTAATGTCTTATCTAATCCTAACACAAGTATCCATTCCCACCTTCCATGTTGTAATGCTACTGGGTTACCAAGCATAAGTGCTACTAACACTACCAAGCATTAACATATGTTCAAGGTGGTCGTACTTATGTGTATTAATTATCTGAATTCAATTAATTAATTAAATGCTTGAATAGAAATTTCATGAAGAATAACTACATTAAAGTAAATATTGTGCTAATTCCAAGTGTTGTAAGGTGTGGTGTATGAAGAAAGCTCACCTTTATTGTTTAAACCAAGGTATCTAGGTACATTGATGGTTGAATAAAGATCCATTCACTTCTCACTCCTACTACAAGCACTTAGAAAATATTCGAACTCTGGAAGAAACAAAATGCAAGAGCTTGGCTAAGCTATCAATCAATGAATTCCATAAATGCGGTGCATATGTGCATTTATATAAGAGAGACACATATGTGTTAATGCATGAACGCGTTGATGGGATCACATCAACACAATGAAACCTATGACAACTCATCAAACATATAGTACATAAAGAAAGTTTTTTGTTATTTAAAAAGATTACTGTGTACCCAAATATTAAATCTTTTGTTGACAACGAGGTTAGGATAAATGCCAAAAAGTCATGATGTAAGATCAATTGTGATGGACACTATGTGCCAACATATTCTATTAGACCTTCTTCTCTTATAAAAGTTGGTATTTTGCCCAATCCTTCTATAGCTTAAAGAAATCCTTTTACTATTTTAAGTTTGAGCATAGGCTTTGAAAATCATGGAAATGTTTTTATTAAGGGGAAGACCAATCATTTATATTACTTTTGGGAAAAATCCCAAACCAAACTTACCAACTTAAGAGCTTCATGGAGGGCAAAGGATCTTCCAATTGGAGAGGAAGAAAACCCAAAAAGACTCCCATCCAAAATACTATTGGTAAACTAGATTAGCAAGGTTAGACACATGTAAGATTGAATCTTATCACCATACTAATCAAACAAAAAGACCCCAGGAATTCCTATAGGAAATCTAGACCAAAAAACATACATAAAGCTTACCCATTTTCATTAAATAAACTGTATTAAAAAATAAAATAAGTACATAATGGGAGCTCAACCATCATCATGGCTACCACATGTCTTGATTGGACCTCCTCTTCTTAGAATTGTGGGATTATTCAGTAGTGCATATTCTATCAAGTGGTGGGCAAGGCAAAAGTTGTGCTTTTAAAGACTACTAACCATTTGGCATGACCAAGTTAATCTATGCTAGTGGCATGAACTTGGAAAGCCTATCCATGCTACAAAGAGCTACATAAAACATCTCTTTCCAAAGGGAGAGGAGTATGTTAGAGGATGTTCATACTTTAGAAGTCATGGGTTGGGGACCTAATGCATAGTTGCCAAGTCTCCCGAAACCAAACTAACCTTACAATCATTCCCACCTAGGCCCAGCATCACACACAAATTTGTTTATGTGCAAATTTTCATTGACATTATCAACCAAGCCAATGCCATTTTTGAACCACCTCCTTTAGGAGTAGGGCTAGATCTTTGTAGCTTTGCTGATGTCGAGTTGAACCACAACAATTCCATGGTCGAAATGTGAACCAACCTCTTTGAACAACATGATGGATCAAAAGACGTCAATGTTTAGTACTTGGAATCATCAACATTAGGAAGGGTTCATTCCACTATGATGGGACGCGATATCACATGGGCTGCGATATCACGTACATGATATCGCAGCCGTCACGATATCTCATCCCTCGCAATATCGCGTCGTCCCCCACGATATCATGTACGTGATATCGCAGTGCACCATCATATCTATAAATAAGAGGCAGCTCTTCCTTGTTTCCCATCCTAGGCTTAGATAGTAGTGAAACTCTGGCAGATTGATCACTCCAGAGATAGACTATTTTCCATGTGCCCACAGTAGGAGTCCTAAGTGAACGAATCTCTATTCGAGCAAACATTGTACCTGAACACAAGTTTGTGTACGGCAATAAAGACGAACTTCTTGGATAAACCTTGTAGTGCATGGAATAGGCTAATTAGGATTTTATTTATTGTTATTTACTATTTATCATTTACATGCTTTATTAGGAATTAAATCTTTCTCAACCCTTCTCTCCTAGTTAAGTGCCTCAGTACGACTGCTTCGAGCACGTGCGTTACGCGTGGTGATCCCAGCAATGACTAGCGTTTGGTAACCACGGTTGCATTGGTTCAGGGTGTGAATGGTAAGTGGGAAAGAATGCTGATGCTAGGTTAATTTAGACTTAGTTAGTTAGTTAGAGTTAGTAATTAGTCTCTTCAACCCTTCACCTCAATAGCATAGGAGATAAAAACATAAAAAGATATAAAAATCATATACCTCACACTTACTTAACCATACACCATGACAAATACAAGTAAGTATGGGAAGACAATGAATAATTTAACCTTAAGTGTAACATGAGGCGTGTAGGCACTTATTCTGCGGAGTTCGACCGGATCATGCATGTTATGCTCGTATTCGTATGGTTGAGTGTAGGGGTACCTTGGCACTCATCATTGGCGTCATTGTCGGGGACGAAGTGTTTGTGTGCTAAGTAGAACATAAGAGATCATTCATATTGTTGGGAGCTTAAACAAACCCTTAGGGTTAATTAAATAAAAAAATTATATAACGGTTAATTAGCACATCGAATTAAACTAAGATGTCTTCTTCTCACAAGAGCAACTCACCACCTAGGGACAATACTAGAGATAGTCGAAAATCTAAAATGCATAACCTAAATCCATCAGTTCCTCAACAATATAGGGTGGTATATACTCATCAAGATGAGTATATACCCAATTTTACTTTTATCCTTCATTAGGATGAGCAGATGCATTGGAGAGACTTGCAGGGTAACATAGTGTTAGCTCCGGATCGTGCAATCCCCAACATGCTCCTCCGTGCTTTGGCACAGATTGGCATGACTCAGCTCTATCCTAAGTACGTTATAGGAGATTTTGACATGAGGGATTACAATCCCATAGCCACACAATGTTTAAGGGACTCAAGGCAGGAGAGCCAACATACACTGTTGAAGGGCAAAGGGGTCCCGCACGTCCTAAGTAAAATCAAAGATGGTGAACCACTTATAACGAGTTCTCTATTGAAAGATGTTCCCCCTCCTAATGATAGTGAGAAGGTAGGGTATCAGAACATACGCTCCATGATACACAACCCTAGTTCTGATCCCTGTGAACAACAGTTGTTCACGGAGGGAACAACAACACATGACAAGGATGGGCACTCAGATCGTCATCACGATCGAGGCCGAAGCCATAGAAGAGAAGGTAGGGAACATCATCATGGTGATGGTTCTCCTTCTTCTTCCCCTTCTTCACATCATTCACCCTCTCCTTCCACCTCTGGGCATAGTCATAGAGAGCATAACGGTAAGGATAGAGGTAGGCAAAATGAGAGACCTCGACAAGAGAGTTGAGAGAGATGACAAGGGCATCAACGAAGGGAAAGTAGGGAACAACGAAGACACCACAGGCGTCATGAAAGAGATGATCTTGATGAGCCCCTACTTGCCACCTGAAGTATGCTTGATATAACGGAGGCTGTAAGAATACCGACAAGGCATCAAAAAGATAGCCGGATCAAGTTTTTAAATATAAATTATATCCCATGCTTTGAAGGGGGATACAACGCAGATCCACAACATCATTTATAGGCATTTCATGATGCCTATGCCTTGCAGAACATAGAGAACGAGTGGCAAAAACTAAAGTTGTTTCCCAAGACACTCATTAAGGAAGCAGAGAGTTGGTACCAGTCCTTAGAGCCAGAAACCATCAGGAGGTAGAGTACGATGTTAGAACTCTTCAACGATAAATATCAAACATACTCTAGAGTGCCTAATTTGCGTAAGCAGATCCAAGGATGGAAGCAAGGTAATCATGAACCCTTGGATGCTACCATGGGCCACTACTACGCATTGTTACATCGTTGCCTAGGCCATGGTTCCGCACAGCGGGATCAACTCCACCACATCATAGATGGGCTAAGGTATGAAACTAGGAGAACCCTTAGGACTTATGTCCAAGGAAGATTATCAGAACTTAGATCCCATGAAATTCATCGCTTATTGGAACAAGTAGCCAAAGAAGAAGGGGAGCTACGAAAAAGAGAAAGTGCGAAAGAATTTAACCACGATCCTTCCCTTTAGAAGAAGGGAGTGAAATTTGGCGATGAAGAGGATGAGTCACCACTCGAAGAGTTGGTGAACCGAAAAACCTTGTCGATTCAAAAGTTAACAGTAGAAGTATTGGCTAAGGTGGATTAATTGTGGGATTCCTTAGACTCTAGACTTGAAACTGTCTTGAAAATCGTAGAAGAGTTTAAGGTGGAACAAAGTAGTGAAAAAGATAAGAAAAAGAGGTGAGATTCAGGCCCTGTACATAATAACGGTAAGGGGAAAATTACTATCTTCGATGAGGTTGTGGACTCAGACACAGACGATGACGGTGGATCTGAGATCTGCCAATATGACCATCCTAAGGGATGTTGTCCAATCATCTCACATCTACAAGAGTGTGGGGTGTATGTACTCAACCCGAGACTTAACCAATAGCAAACACCCTGAAGGTTACCTTATCCTCAAGGTAACCCAAGACAGTTCCATCAACCATTAACGTACTATCCAAGTGGAACTCCACCACAACCCATCAGGCAACATCAGTAGTGGCAATACCCACAGTCATGGGGGATGCCACCACCGAAACAATAATACCCTTACTGACAGCTAGACCCATATGGTTATTATGTGCAGCAGCCACTTTCTCCAAGTGACTCTATGGATCATACAACTTCCCAACGTCACTACCAAGTTCAGGAGTACTTTAGGAGGACTCCTTCTCCTCCGAGAGGCACCCCACATACCTACCATCCTCCTAATCTGTTTGCACCTCTTCCACCAGTAGTTCCCATAACACCTCCTGCTCCAACAATGCAAGGGGAACTCCCCACTCAAATGCAGCAATGTAACGCTGTGAGAGTTGTAAACATTCAACCTGCTGCTGGTTCTAACAACCACAAGAAAAGAAGGCCTATCTTCAAAACCAAAAGCCTAGACAAGCTCTCACAACAACAAGTGGTTGAGTCTATGATCGCTCCTCCAACATACAAGGCTTCAGAGCACCCTTCAGTCCAACAACAGAGCTTAACATATATGGTTATGTTAACACATACCGTAACCAACTAGATTAAGGTAGGCCACCTTCCTAGGAAACTATCTGACCCTGGGAGTTCCTTAATTTATCTACAAATCGCCAGGAATGAACCACATAAGGCTCTTCTTCACTCAGGTCTCAGAGTCAACTTAATTTCACGAGAAATGTATCAAGCCTGGAACTTACCCCAACTCAAGAAGAGCAACATTCAACTTGAGCTGGCTGACCAGTCCATCACCATTCCCTTGGGATTGGTGGAGGACATAGTTACCACTGTGTGTGGTTGGTCATACCCAGCTGACTTCTTGGTGATAAAAGTCAACAGTAATAACGGGGGCTTCCCAATTATAATGGGAAGGCCATGGCTAAGTACAATAGATGCGTACCTAGGGATCCGCGATCTTTCCTTGGAGATATCTAAGATAAACATTTATGAAAAGATCAAGAAGAAGAAAGTTCAGTGCATCACATACAGTGACTTAGAGGGTGATGACATGGAAGAATGTTCAACATATCTTCCATGTAATCGGTGTGTCCAAGCAACACAAATTCAAAGGTGCCTGTATGTAGTAACCACACAAGTAGTGGACACCCCGTGGTTGACAGCTAAATAAAACAGCAACCCAATATGCACAGAACGAACTGAGGAAACAACTAATGTTAACAACAAAGGCATAGACACATTGGAATATGAGCGTCACCAACTTCCACCCCTTAATCTGAGAACATCAGTGAGGAGAAGTTGAACACTTTTACGAAATTCAAATAGACGTTCATTATTTCGGATCTCTCCCTTGCAATTCAGTCATGGGGGAGATGGCCACCTATGCTAATCATTGGAGGCCCTTAGTTCTTTTTAGTTTTTGTTTTACACATTTTTGTTTTACAAGTTTTTTTTTTTAAACATTTTTGTTTTGCAAGTTTTTGTTTTACACATTTTTGTTTTACAGTTTTTCTTTTACACATTTTTGGTTTACACATTTTTGTTTTGCACGTTTTTGTCTTACAAATTTCTTCAACTTTTCTTGTTTTTCTTTTACAACATCGTTATACTTTTCCATTTGTGTGTGTGTGTGTGTGTTTGTGTGTGTTTGTGTGTGTTTTATCCACCCTATAAGTTTGTCACCCAATAAGTGTTCTTCTCGATGGCATGAACTATTTTTCATTGATTGCTAATGTTTGGTTTTTACCTTTAAGTCATGATGTTGATACTAAGGTATGCTTCTTTTGATATGGCAGACAATGAGTCCACTTCATCCATCCATCCACAAGTTCTATGGTCTCTCTCGACTTGGAAATGTACAATCCCTTCCTAAATAAGAACTCTAACAAATCGGTAACTGGGCATTTCTCAAACTAAGGAAGGACTCAAGGATTGCAAAGTGTGTGACTTCAAGGGAACTTGATGTATTAGTGTTGGCCATTCTCTTGGGTGCTTGGATGTTTTCTTCTTAAGTTTTCTTGTCGTTTCGACGTTACCTAATTATCGGAAGCTAAGAAAATAAAAATAAGAAGTCTTTGCATGGTGTGGTTCTCACGCATAAAAACATAAAACACAAAACACAAAAAAAAAAGAGAGAGAAAGTGAGAATTCAAAGCACACCACTTAGACGAAATAATTATTTGGACTACACGCACTAGTTATGGAACTAAAAATGTTCCTTCTAACTAAGGCCCTTCTCACTTCGCATTCTCTCCTCCTTGTTTCGTCCGAATGGTGGTGACTCTTGGGGGAGGCATTCTTGTTACTTTAAGAGGATGGATCAGCCGAGTGCATTAATGCGAACTCACTGGATGTGGTTAGTTTGAGGCTGGAGTTGGAATGAGATTTGCTAAGTCACATTAATCATGAAACACACAAGGGGTTGTACACCACCTTGTTCTTAGGATTCCATTCCATTCTATTCTCTGCACCCTTCTCTCCATTATTCACCTCATTGCCGGTGGTATCATTAGTATATATTTTGGTTAACGCATTATTTTCCTTTTGGTAAATTCTTGTGGTTAAGACTTTAACTCTTGTTCCAAATGACATTCCTAGAGCCTATGGACTATTTGAATGTGGGTTTGTCAGGGCATTAAGGGCATGAGCCTACTTTGGGGAGGACCCACTGACATTCCTATTTGGTGCATCCGTTAAATTCTTTTCCCTAACATTTTTGCAATCTATATTATTTTGTTCATTTCCATCTTAACATCCATTTCATCAATGTCATAGTTGTCCCTTTTTATCTATCTTTCTTATTCCTTTTCTTTCTCCATTCTAACGCTACCGAAGGTTCGTGATTAGTCATGGGGGTATGGGGCCAATTTTTTCGATTTTCTCCTAACCCCTACATCTTCGGTAGTCATCAATATTATATCTCCAGACCCACAATCAGCCATACCACAACTCAGCCAATGGACTTACACTAAAGCAAGGTATTAATTACATGATGATTCATTTACCCTTGCTAATATAAGACTGTGTTGTGTGTGCAGATCGTAATCATGCAACAATGGATTGGATTTGGAGAGAACCCTTGGAATGGAGCAGTGCTGAAGCAGTTATGTAAGGAGCAAGATTGATGGCAAGCTTACGAATGGATAATGAAAGGTGCAATCTTGACATTGGCAACAGCAAAACTTCTTTCTCTCTCTCTTTCTCAGCTACCAAATGAGGCCTAATGTCAATGTAATAAGGTATTCACTCTTGTTGTCATGAGCACCAGTTTTTTTGTGTCTTGTAATGATGATCCATTCACATGTCATCCCATTAGTTCCATTTGAGTCAATAATCCCATACCTTCCTGATATTATTGTAAGGAACTCAAGGACAAGTTTTCATTTAGTCATGGGGGTATGATGGGACACGATATCCCATGGGCCGCGATATCGCCTTCCTCGTAATATCGTGTACACGATATCACGTCGTCCCCTGCGATATCTCGATGCGCCATCACATCTATAAATAAGAGGCAGCTCTCCCTTTTTTCCCATCCTAGGCTTAGACCATAGTGAAACTCTGGTAGATTGATCACTCTAGAGATAGAATATTTTCCATGTGCCCGCAGTGGGAGTCCTAAGTGAACGGATCTTAATTCGAGCAAACATTGTACCTGAACACAAGTTTGTGTGTGACAATAAAGACGAACTTCTTGGATAAACCTTGTAATGCATGGAATAGGCTAATTAGGATTTTATTTATTATTATTTACTGTTTATCATTTACATGGTTTATTAGGAATTAAACCTTTCTCAACCCTTCTCTCCTAGTTAAGTGCCTCAATACGACTGCTTCGAGCACGTGCGTTACGCGTGGTGATCCCAGCAACGACTAGTGTTTGGTAACCACGGTTGCATTGGTTCAGGGTGTGAACGGTAAGTGGGAACGGANAACCATACACCGTGACAAATACAAGTCTGGGAAGATAACAAATAATTAACCTTAAGTGTTCCATGAGGCGTGTAGGCACTTAGTCTGCGGAGTTCGACCAGATCACGCGTGTTACGCTCGTATTCGTATGGTTGAGTGTAGGGGTACCTCGCCACTCATCACACTAGGTCGAGCTATGAAAACCATCAAAAGAAACCTTCATCGACCCTTCAAGAAACTTGCTCAAATCAAAAGGAAATCCCATAGGGGGATAGATAGGGTTGTTATGGGTGCTATCAGGGTTATCAAGGCTCTTTTGGGAAATAGTAGCCAATAGGAAGTGGGGTGGCAATTGAGTGGAATGGATAAGGATGGTCAAGGTGGATGGGAAAGACATAGAGGGATCAACATGCTAGGAGGATGTAGGAGGAGAAGAACTTGGGAAATTTGGAAACCCTAGGCTTGCTCAACCATACACTTAAGGAGGCTATAGTTCAAAATGCAAGGGACGTGGGCACAAGCCATCATTCTCAACTCACTAGCAAGGGTATTTGCTACTCACACAAAGAGGTTCATCTCATCTAGTACCTCTCTAGCTCAAAAGGCATAAAGCAATCATACATAAAAATGTGAAAAGACTAAAACCTTCATGTTGAGTGTAACATATTGAATGAGCTATTGCACAAGCTCTATTCATAGTGGTGACAAATCCCACCTTTTCAATGACTCATGAGAAAGCTTGGAATGAGAATCATCCAATTGAAAATCCCAATGGTTCTTGTCATGATGTTTACAATACATGCACTTGCAACCCAACCACCACAAATCCATCATCTTGCTAAATGGCAACCACCTAGGAAACCCAACTCATAGGACAAGGCCAAAGGGCCATAAAGTAGGCTAAGCATCCTTTTTCTATTAGAAGTTGTAGAGCCAACAAAACCTGCAGGTTGCCATGGTAAGTTAATTCATGTCATAGCAATTAGCAGGTGTTGAATGTCACCATGGTTCACTCCTAGGTATTCTTCTACAATTGAAAGTTGGCAAAGACATTTGAAAGATATTTATAGGGGGAGCCTAGGCTCTTTGCTTGAAAATTACAGTCATTTTGCTCAAGCAAGAACTTCCAAGCTACCTCCTCCTAAAATAAAACTTCATGCAAGTTTTTTGAAATGATGGGCCCTTTAGTAATCATTGACCAATAATGGTCCCACATAATCCCTTAGCACATACATATAAAATTACTTACCACCTTTTAAAAATAATATCCTTAAAAGAGGTGTATCATGGTTTCAGCCTCCTAATAGAAGAGAATGCATTCGAATGTAATGGTAAATTCATGCTTTTATACCTTGTCCTATGTTAGAACCACATGATGAGCCAACAATCAAAAAAAACCCCCTATCATAGAACTATAATGAAGTCTCCAGATTAAGTATTAGCCTTGAACTTTGGTAAATGTGTGTGTGAAAAGAGAGGATATTCACTGGTTATTATTCATGAAGTCAAATTGTAAAAAATCTTTTTGAACAAATTGGAAGGATCATGTCTATTAATTAACTTTAGGACCTAGTCGAGTTGGGTCTATCCACTACTATCAAGTAGAGATAAGGGGATTCTCCACTGTCTCCTATCATACCATTCCATCATCAATGCTCTTGAAGCTTGGAAGTACACCATAGAGAGATAGCAACATTCAGGGACTCTTCCCCTATTGTCTTATGAAGAGTCATTCTAGTTGATAGGCCTATCATCTGGATGTTTGCCCCTCTAAATTTTCATCATCCTAATGATTAAAGAAAGCTCCATCCTCTCCTAGGTAGTCTTCCAGACCTTAGAGGCTATGGCTAGCATGTCCACATATCTAGATAACACATATGAATGCAGGTGATCCAATTTTTATCTTCTTAAGAATATACCTCCCATGTGAGTTTAGTCACCAAAATAAGGGCTTACTTTCTAAAATCCCTAAGCTCATAACCGCAAGTATGAAATAGGATGGTTGTCTTCTCCCATGACACTAAGTAGAAATAGTGGTACTCCTACCCACCTAACTAAAGAAAATTACAAATAAGTTAATTGATTTGTATGATGAAGTGGACTATAGGATTAAACCCCAAAGCATTGTAGATAGGGATGTAGGAGAGAATAAATTTGTCCTAGGTTCATTTACTTGCAAAAGACAAGAACATACCTGTCCAAGTAGCTTGCTACTTTTGCATCTTTGTGAGAACTCCATCCTAGCTTCTACATGATTTACATCAAAAGGGTAAAGGATGCCTCAAATATATAGCTAGGAATAAGTTGGTTGTATAGCCAAACATCTATATGGTATGTTTGAATCTTCCCACTAGGCATTCCACTAGAATAGTTCCATCTTGTTCTAGTTGATTTCAATGCTTGTAGATTGACAAAATTTATTTAGCGCTTATTTTACTTTCCTCACCTTAGGAATTAAGGCCAAGAAGAAGATCATTACATCATCCATATATCTGAGAGTACCAAGGACCCAAGGAAAAGAAGACTCCTTTCCAACCCAAAGACATAAATTATTAGTAATGAACGTAAATAAGTATGTGACAAGGAATCTCCTTGCCTAATGCCTCTGCCTAAGCAGAATTGTGGGGAAATATTCCTATGCACAAAGACTTGGAATCTAACCATAGACACCATATATCGAATCATTTCACAAAACCAATTTCTAAATCCTAACTCATGAATGGTAAAGAGTAAGACATTTCAATTTACCTTTTCATAAGCCTTGGCAAGGTTAATCTTAATAAAACAATTTTTTTGGTTATAGGTATGTGCCTAGTGTAAACACTTATTAGTAGTAATGATGCTATTAACAATATTTCTTTCCTAAATGAACCTTGACTAATCTTCTTCAATGATCGTTGGAAGAAAAGCTTTTAAATGGTTGACCAGAATCTTAGAGAAGATTTTATAGAACCTATTACATAAGTTGATCATCCTACAATAGACTTTTTGGAAAGCATAATAGTGTTAGTGTTATTCCAAACCTTAGGAAAGGTACCATAATTAAATCCTGAGCAATACAACCCCTCCAAATCTTATCCAATAATGTCCTAGTAATTTTTAACGAATTCAAAATTTCATCTATCTAGCCATGGAGTTTTATGGTTCAGCAATTCTAGGCCCATAGACCATATCTCTTCTCTAGTCAATGCCCTTTATAATAAATGATTATCTATACGAATTATAATGCATGGATCATATCTTTAAGAAGAATGGGAACAATGCTTTCATTTGGGCTATATAGGATGTGAAATTAGTTCACTACAACATGGAGATTTGCTTGAGCATTTGAGGAGAATTTTATTATGGAATTTTTTTAATTCCTATGACTAGTGACTATATAGAAGTAAGCTGATTTCTGATTCTCCTCTTTCAACCATCTTTCCTTTGAGCATTGTTTCCTTAAAACCTTCTCTTCATGAGCTAAATATCTCACCTATTTTTTTGCCCTCACTAGATCCTATATAATTGAGTCCCACTTCAAAAGAAAGTCAACTTAAACTTGAACCTACTTAACCTACTCTAAAGCTCCTTCTGTTAATGGAAGATATGATTGTTTTTTATGTTAAGAGAAAATTTATCAAAACTTAGAGAGCTTAAATCGCCACACCTTTAAACCCAACATTAACAACCTTTTGCCTCCAAATATGAACAACCTTAAACTGAAAGCACACCCTTAACAGCCACATACTCTCAAATTGAAATCGAGCTTTATTTAAATCCCTTACCCTCAATTCATAGATAATTAATCTATGATTAGAGAACACCCAAGGAAGGGCCTTACTAACTAGATAGTGAGCAATCCATCATGAATGAAGAATGAAGAACCACTTCAGGTAAGAGGTAAACCACCTTCCCTATGGACTCAACTATTTCCAATTGAAGTAGCACATGGGCACCTTAAGCTCCACAACCTTTCCAAACTGTGCCAAGTTGTCAAAGAATCAACCTTTGACATTTTGGATCAATGAACTAGATCTCTCCTCCCATATTCTTGTAAAGTTCTAATCTCCTTCTAGAATCCAATCCTTCTTAAAATCAATGTATAACACTTGCTTCTTAAACTCTAGCATAATGAGGCTTGTAGTGGGCCATAGACATTCATAATCTTCATTCCCACAAATTGGATGAAAACACCTTGATATGAAAGACAATCCTATCCCTCCACCTAAAAACTAACCCACCATTAAAGCCTCTAGCAAGGACCTCACATCCTATCCATACAGTCCAACCATTTAAAGGAAAAACTTCAAGTTTTATCTCCTGAAGGATCACCACATCCACACTATTTAACTGTAACATAGATTTCAAAAAATGGGATTTTGTAGCCCCAAAGGCTAACACAGTTCCAATAAAAGATAACCATAATGTAAGAGGTGTTGGGGGAATGATTTTCACCAACATAGTTTGTTCTATAGGTAATATCTCCTCCAAAACTAGTATTGCCTTCTCTTCTCTTCCCTAGATAGCTTTGATCAAACTATCCCAAGTTCCTTGATGTCGATTCATAATATCATAAACAATTTCTTGTCTTCTATCCTCCAAGGCTAAGGTCCTACCTAACCCTTTTTCTTACCTAACCCTTTTACTTGAGGACAACAAAGTAGTAGCAAGGTATGGACAATCCTTTCTAACCAAGCTTGAAATGTAAAAGCACTTTGGTATTGTCACTTATGTCATCCATACCGCATCTCTCCTTCACCCTATTTAGAATCTATGCAGCTTGCCTCCTCTTGGGTTTGTTATTATTATCCATCTTCATTACACTAATTTGTTTCTTGTGAGTAACAAGCTATTAGCCCTTAACATCCTCCTCCACTTCATTTCATTTTCTATCATTACCTATTGAAAAGTTAAAAACTAAAGGTCATTCCACTATCCTAGATAACTTAATCACTTTATCTTTTTCCATAACCAAGCCACTTGCTAGAGGATCCTAGTCCAAATGCTTTCTACTACTATTCTTCATTCCTTTAGTTTCCTTCCTAGTGTGCTCTCCATTCAACATGATGCTCTAGCTCAATTAAACTCCTTCAATGTTCATATCTTTAAAGGGTTTACTGATCCACAGGTTTTGAGGGCATTAGGTTCAAATGTGATGTTGTTGAGCATAGATTCTACAAATGCTCAGAAAGTTATCATCGAACATTAATTGGCAAAACTATCCATGGTGACCTTCTAAAAAAATCCTAGGAAAAATTTTTATATGCTCATACATGTGAACACAAATTCATGTCATTGCACTAGGGATCCCTAAGGATATGCATGGGTTAATCATCAGTAGTTCCTTGAAGATCTCAATAATATTGCACAAAACTCCTTTCAATCAAAACTCAATTGGGACCCTTGGGAAGCACATTTATATTACAAGCCATCTTTTTTTATTTTTTTTGAATTTATCATGAATCTTCTTTTGAAATGACAAATGCCTATGAACTCACTTTTTTAACTTGCATAATTAGTCGGCTGACCCTCTAGGCCATGGCCAATTCTACTATGCACCTATTATTTTCCTCAAAAAACATCAGTAGCATTGTGCTTCTTCTAAGAGGGCTAAACTACCCTGGGATCCTTAGGTATACCATAGCTACCCACACTTGCAACTCCTTGAGAGTTGGAACCCTTCTATTGAATGTGCCCACAAGTATCTTTTTAAAATGCTCTTTTTGTTCCTCCAACTCTCTCCCTAAGATAACAACCCTAGGGCCATTAGAACTCTCAAACTTTGAAAAGTCTTCATGATCACAAATTGTTGTTTATGGCTACTAAAACCAAGATTTTTCCTAAAGCACATCCACGAATGAAATCTGCTACTTAACCAAGCCACTACCACCACTTACTTTCTCTAATGTTGTTCTTGATCCATCCTCTAGCTTTTCCCATAAATTGAGCTCTTCCCCTAGTTGATCGTAGATCTAGATACTACACCTTCCAAACCCTCATGCAAACCAGAGTTGCTTCCATCTAGATCACCTATCATGCCACTCTCCTCCAAAGAAGTACTCAAAAATGATGAAAATGTTGTTAGGATTAGGAATAGTTAATCTTCCTATTTTAGATTTTTCAAAGCATTTATTGTAAGGTTGTACACTTAAGTAGACATAAATAAAATTGGAAAGTTATTCTTTTCCATGTTATTTTTGATACTCTCTACTCAATGATTAGTACTTTATAACTCGACATTGCCCACCAAAATTGAGCCCATGACTGGGAGCTTTCAAATCAAGAGTATTACCACTAGGCTAAATAATGTATTTAATGACATCTACTAAGATCCTCTTGGATCTTTTCTCTCTATATTATTAGCCTATTTAGTTCACCACTTTTAAAACTATAAATTATCCATAAGTCATCACTGTCCATTGGAATTAAACTTGCACATTGGAATTTTCATGTTAAGACTTTTGTTATTAGGTTAACACCTCATGCTTATGCACAATCATTATATATGCAACTCATTAGTTAGCTTAATGACTTGTCAACTAGTAGTTTTAATTTTAAGCTTCTTGCATGACATATCATTTATGGTGCCCTTATTTCATCAATATGGGATACCTTGGTAATGTAGGTGAAGGATTTGATGATGATTTTTAATAACCTTACCATATTCTTGATGATCTTTTGATGTAATTTTATTAATTAAAATATCGAAGGATTAAGATTTTTTTAAGAGCACCAAAATAAGCCATGGATCACGTTTCTATTAATTTTAGTGTATTAATATGGGATTATCCTAGGGCCATAAAAGCATTCAAAGAAAAGGAAATTAACTTAAAAATAGATCATTAAGAATATGATAAGGTTGAGACTTCACTTCCTATGGCTTCATTTCAAAGCATGTTAAAAAATCTAAGTTCTTGCAAAAAAGTAAAAGAGCTATTTAAGTTAAATATATATACATTCATTACAAATTTACAACGAAGTTACCTCTTAAAAATAGATGTAACTCCAATAGGTAGTTTGAAGTTACCTTTTAGAAATAGATGTAACACCAATAGGTATCTCTAAAACATTTGGATAAATGAAGGTATCCAAGAAAATTTTATTTTCAGGTTGTGAAGTGCTTTGTATTTTGGCTAAGAGGCCAATTACTAGATATAGATTAGTAACATTAAATATTGCTTCATTCATAATGATAGGGGAGAACCTATCAGTCACGCTAAGTAGTATTTCATCCATAATGTTCCAAGAAGAGCCTATTGGTAATGCTAAATAATATTTTATCTATAACTCCAACATATTTACTCCAAGCAAATTTGTAACTTCTATGTTTATATCTTCGTATTGCAATGCACAAGGAATGAGAATTGGAAGGGCAAGGAAGCATATATGGATAACAACATCCATGAGAATTCAAAAATATTTTGTAGCATAAGATTTATTACCAAACTTGGAATTAGTTTTCTTTCTCATCATGTAATCATAGCAATTTGCTCAAAATTGTTGTTGAGTACATCAAATATGGTAAAATGGCTACTTGGATAATTTTTAATGTAGTAGATGAACTAAAATTAAACTTAGTTTTTGCAAGATTCTTTTGGCCAAATTATACATATATATTATAAATATATAACTAAGCTAGTTGGAAACCAGTATACACCTTGTTCTATATAAGGTATTTTGGTTGATGAGAAAACATCATAAGAAGGTAAAGAAATAATGTGTCTTAAACTACAGGATAGGATCTTTCCATGACATAATTATTTCTCATGTGTTAACAACTATTTATGTTGATTTTAATTTTAAAATACCATATAATTAATATTTCTTCTTAGTATATAAGGCACTAGCTTGAATTATTTGGAATTTGGAATACTTGGAAAGATAATTATTATGGTTTAGTACATGAAACACATACTACTATTTGAATTGAAAATCTAAATGTAAACCCGCTAATTATGGTGGCTAGGATATTTGTAATTGAACAAATCAATAATGCTTTACTTTGAAAACTTATTTGACATATTGAATAAGCTTTGGGTTTCAGTCATGCATGCTAACTAGTTTAGCTATATATTTATGATATGCATCTATTATTTAGCTAAGAGAATCATTTTTGCTTTTAAATTAATGAAAATCGAGACTTCATTTTCATGTTAGAAGAAAAAATTAAAATAATGGTTAAACTATTCTTGTCATAATTGTTCTTGAGTACTAAATTTTGTTTTAGTAGTTGGCTATAATAATTTCCCATGAAAAAATTCATCAATAAATGCATATAATTATTTAATTTCTATAACAAAATCTAACTAACTAATAATTAACCTCTTAAAAAAAGGAGGCAAAAAACCTTTTGAGAGGAGGAGGAAAAAAACCACATTTACAAGGGATTCCATTTCCATTAAGCCTTTGCTATTACTTTGGCAAGTATGACTCAATGCACCTTGGAAAAATGAAGGCCATGGGTTCAATGTTATATTTAAGTTCATGAAGGCAGTCTAATGGGAGTCTCACCACAATATAAACTAGGTATGATATGTAAAACTTTTCAAAAGTCATTATCAAAGAATGATGGTAAAAGATGATCTATTCTTCTAAGGTAGAAGATCTTTATAAATGAGTGTTTGTCAGTAATAATTTTTTAAAGCATTTATATGAGAGTCTTTTGCTAAAATTTTTTATTTCAAAAGGATAACTTGAAAAATAATTATGTGATCGATGCAAAGTTAAGATTGAAGAACCTAATCATTGTTTGTTTGGCTACTGATACAACCATGGATTTTGGCATTATGCCTCAACCTAGCTTGGCCTTTTAGTTAGTCCTCAGCATGCTACTATTCCTCCATCCTCCTTTACTACGTGGTTGCAACATGCCTAGGATTTTGACTTATCTCTAGGGCTTACCCTATAATGACTTTGATAATGATAGGAAACATGGTTGATGTGTATTGTACTTTATAAGCCATTCACTTTAACTAATTTAACAATGCTTCATTGACTTTACAAGCTTATTATTATTTTAGACATTTTAGTCTTAGACTAATGATGAGCAGCTAGGTACCCCTACGCCCAACCATACGAATCACAAGCGTTCACGCGCAACTCAATCAAAATCTGTAGACTATAAGCACTTAACATACATTAAACTCTAACCCGTCAAACCTTGGGTTAGAACGGTCGTTGTCATCCTAATCTCACTTGTGAGGTTTTGTTTACGATGGTTAAGTGAGACTAAGGCTAATGATTTTTATAGCTTTTTAATTATCTTTGGCGGAAAGTAAGGCTAGAATATTAATTAATCTAAGATTATCTTAATCCAAATCTTAGCTACTCCTAACATAAGTATCCAGTCCCATCTTCCGAGCACGTTCTAAGCATCTCCTAACACTTCTGGGTTACCAGACGTTAAGCATCACTCGGTTTACCAAGTGTTTGAGTTACGTTAGAGATGGTCGTACTTATGGCCTTTAAGAACTACAAATGAACAATATCGATTGAAATCATAATAACAAAAACTTAGGTAATTAACAAGTAACTAATAAAGCATAAACATATTAAACTATTGAATGCATAAAATAGCTAAGTCCAAATGCTGCAAGGAATGCTTGAATAGTTCGTCTTTATTGCCGTCACATCAATGGGCTCATATACATCAATGCTTGAATAAAGAGCTGATCACTTTTCTTACACCTGCTGCGGGCACTTGGAAAATATTCTATCTCCTACGGGAACAAACTACAAGAGCTTCGCTACAACTAACTTAAAAGGTGCCTAAATGAGGCGGAAGGCCCTCTTATTTATAGGCTAGGATAGGTGGCTGCGTAAACGGGGCCACGTCAATGTAGGTAGGCTACGTCGATGGGTCCGCATCAACGTGGCTGCATATACGCGGCCAAGTCGATGCATCGACTAAATGACACTTCATCATACCCCCACAACTAAGCAAAAACTTGTCCTCGAGTTACTTTACAATTTGGAAGGTATGGATTCTTATTTACAACACACATAACTAAAACACATACATGACACACACATGACACAAAATGAATTTGACCAAGTGCCCAAGTTACAGAGGAGGACAAGTTATAAAAATGGCGGTATTTAGAGACAAAATTGAACACCTTGCTAGTCCTAGAGCCTCTGCTGTGTAGGATGATGCATAAAATTGCTAGAGAAAATCACACCGTCCCCGGGGGCGGTGGTTTTGACCAACCTTCTCCAGCCTTGGCCCATGCGTTGGTGGTGGCACGGATGACGGTTGCCCCGCAGCAGCTACAACTTATGGAGGTAGCCAGAAAGCCTCTAAGAGAGCTATGATTTTTTCTTCTTTGCTTTTGGGATCGTTCCCTGTCCAGGTAGCTTCTCCAATGTGTGCTGGAACTGGAACCTCCCAAGGGCATGGTAGCACTGGAAGGAGTTCTTTTAGGTTGACAAACTAGGCTGCGAATTGCTTATGTGTAATGTCGAATGCTCGGATTGATGCCTGCAGCTGCTGGTAGTCATTCATTCTACGGCCCAAGTCCTTTGTGACTGTACATTATCCTTCAAAGCTTGTGTGGAGGACCTTGAGTTCTGCGTTTGCTATTGCTAACTTTTGTTTTGTCACCTTATGTACCTAGAACTCACCCTCGTATAGGGAATACGAGGTGACCATTTACTTTTCTAACTCTGACCACGGTCTCCCAGCTGTGAGGATAGCCAGGTTTGCATATCGGAGGTTGGCAAGCTCCATGTATTCTGTCATCTCCTCAATCTGCAGCTCCTTTAGGTGGATTTCAGCTTTATTGTAGTTGTTCAAGCCATCGAAGATAGGTTGCCATGCATCGCCTCCCTCTCGAAGCTGCTGGAGTGCTTGGTTCATCTTGGCCTTAGCAACTTGAATATGCTTTTCATTCACTTCCTTTTGCAATCCCACTTGGTCCCTATAATGATTTTTGACTTTTTCAAATTTTAGGGCCTCATTTTTCCAAGCGGTAATTTCAATTGCAGACTTCTGTCAAGATTCTCGAACCTCCTCCATTGACAAATTTTGATTTGTAGTAGCTAGCCTCCTTATGTCAGCGTTCACCCTGGCTAGCTCCTCCTGCTATTAGTGGATGAAATTTTTCATGTGTTCGTTCTTCGCACCAACATTGCGTAGGCAATGAACCTCCACGGTCAACCACACATTCTCCTAACGAACCTCCGCCAAGTCCTTGTCTAAGCGATGTGCTCGAGCATCTGCCATGGACTTGTCAAAGATCGCCGTCTCTCACACATCCTCAACGACTTGAAGTTTAAGTTGAAGTTGTTGAAAAGCTTCATCTCTGGTGATTTCGCAGTTGAGGATGGCTGGATTGGCAAGCTAGGCTCTTAATTGGGCTACCTCAGTTCCCAAGCACTAATAAGCAACTTGAGCAGCTTCAAGTTGCCCTTCCAAAATGAGGCTCTTGCCCCTTGCCAAGAGCAGCTCCGACTAGGTTGCAGTAATGTTGTCTAAAAGGTCGAAGACATCTGGAAGTGGTTGCCTGGTTTCCACTAGTCGATCCAACAACTCTTCATGTTGGGCTACATCAATCTTACTACGCAAAGTTTCGACAGATACCTGTACATCTTGTAGTCCATGAATGTTTAGTATAAGTGCTATCGGTGCATTGAGATCCGTAGCAATTGTGTCAGCAACCACTTCAGCCACAACTTCCTGTCCCTGGTGCTCCATCACCAGGACCGTCGCCTCTTCACCATCTTACAAGCGTATCGAGAAGGTAGCAGCATTCCCTAAGATTTCAGGGAATAACTGTTGGGTTGAGGTTGATACATCTCGGATGCTTGGATCTATTCTGGTTGGAACTTGTGCTCGGGCGGCGGAGAATATCAGCCTTGCCCTTTCAAGCAAGCTAACTGATTGAGCCACTTGCTCCAGGTGGCTCATGGCAGGGCGATAGACTGAAGGGTCTTCTCCTCCACCAGTCCTGCCAAATTGTTCTTGTTGGCTCAAGAGCATTTCCCAGATGTTGCGGATGTATTCTACCGTGGTTTACAAGCCCGGCTACATTGTTTGTGTAGGTGGTGGAGGTGGTTGCTGCTCCTCCTCTGTCTGTGTGGTGGCGAGAGTTTTATCTTTCATCATCTCTCGCCAGGAGGCAATTGGGACGTGTCGAATTACATCATTGGAATATCGTGCTATCCCTGCTCGTTTGCACAACTTTCAGATTAGGCAGGGAAAGGGGAGAGCTCGTCTTCCACGTTCCTTCTCAGCGAACCTCTTTTCTATCTCCAAAAACAGCAGCTATGAAAGACTCATTGGGAATTTTCCACTCAAGGCTGCACATGCACGAGTGGAGAAGGCTGTGCTTGTACTGGGTCTTACCGTTGGGTTTAGGTGGTAAGATGCGATCTTTGAGTACACTCTCTCTGCCATGGTTAGAGAGCCAAATTCCTTGTGCTCTACCCCATAGCACCATTTGGCCCATTGCACCTTTACCTCTAGATTGGCCTGATTTGGAATTTCCACCACATCTGCCCCAGTTTCGGGCAACCCCAGAGCCTGCGCTATTGCCTCTAAAGAGTAAGAGACATAAATGTCTTTGATTCTTACTCTAGACCCTGGTTGTCGATTCGTCCAAAAGAGATAAGTTTCTCCTAAGTACCATTCACCACTGGTTGTGATGATTGGCCACATCGAAGAGTTCTACAGTTGAAGCCTCACTTCTTCTAGTGCATTCTCGAGGAATGGTCCAAAATTTAGCTCTTGAAGGACCATTCGTTGCATCTAGCGCAGCGTGATAGCATCAAGGAGGGCTTGGGTCTGGGTGACCTTAAGCCATGGTGCTATCCCAAGAGTCTCATCCCCGAGCAATTACTTGCTGGGAATCTCCTCTTCGGGAATCTGATGAACAGATTCCATGTCAGGTCTTTCGCAGAAGGGCCCAGTTGCATAAGAGCCCTCTGCATGCTCTAGTGGTTGCACACCTTGTCCCCTTCTCATGTGTGGGCACTTGTCCCTTGGTTATGATGGTCCTTCGTCCCTTGGGTGCCTCAGTTTGGGTGCCATCTACAATCAAACATAACCGCCTATTAGATCATTCATAAGTAGCTTAAGATGGTCCATATATACCTTCTCAGTTTGACCAAGTTATGTTATTGACACAGGCACACCGTTAAGTCTTCCATAGTGTTAATTTATGGGTTAGGGCCAAAGTTTTCGTAATTAACAAACTAATTAATTAATTAATTAATTACACATAGGCACCCCCCCCCCCCCCACGACTGAGAGCATACCTCCAGTTGCGTAAAAGGGCAAGGATAGGTCAATGCGGACACGCGATGGAATGTAGGTGCATTGGGAAGGGTTAGGCAGACAAAATGGCGAAAACTCCCCTCAATTTAGACCCCAAATGATGAAAATTGCAAAGCACAGCAGGTGTATATATAGGGGTTGGGTGTTGCATTGACGGGGCTACGTATACACGGCCGCATATACGTAGGCACTGCGTATACGAGGCCCTGTATACGCAATGCTATACACCTGTTGACCAGCGTTGACCAACTTGAAAAAAACCTAAAATGATGAATTTGAAAAGCCAAATTGGGGTAGTTGAAGCATGTGAGAGGCTCCGTCATGGCTGAGGACATGAGGAAGGTAATTGAGCATGAAAAAGAGACAAAAAATGGGAGAACGTGACTTAAAAAGAACTACGTGAGGAAGAAATTGAACGATTGGACACAGAAAGCAATCAACCAAGAAATACAAAGGATGGGAGATGCAACAAGGAAAACCAGGAATATGCAGGTGGGTCCTCCCCATAGCAAGTGACAGCCTTCATAGCCCCCACATACCCTCAACACCTAGGTTTGTGGGCCCGGGTGCCAAGAATTGGTGTTTGCCAGTTAAGACTCCAAACCAAGAGATCCCGCCAAGGAAAGCCTACAAAAATCACAACAAACCCACAAAACATAAAAAGGGCAGTGAGGTAAGTACGGAGAGAAGTAGGAACAGAGGGAGAGGAGAGAATGGAAATTGTGATTGTCAGTCACATGAAACCCCATGTGCAATTGTGCTTAAGTGACCCGATAGAACCTTGCCTGAGGTCAGACCCAAAACCATCCACAATCAGTGACATCGCAGCAATAGACGAAGTCCCAGCCATCCCCCAAGGAAGCAAGAACGACCCCACAGAGAACCACCACTTCAGTAAATGTGGAAGGAAGTGAAATAGGACGAAGTTAGAGGGGACCAAGGAAGTCCCATACCTAGTGCGTGTGGCCCGTGAGAGGCAATCTAAGGAGTGTGCTTTGAATTCCCACCAAGTGATTTTTTTTTTGTTTTTCTTGTCAGGGGGAACCACACCATGCAAAGACCCATGCGTGTTCGCATGTGTTTGACCAAGGGATGTGCTTTGAATCCTCGTGTTTTTTTTTATAATATTTTCGATGAGAACCACACCATGCAAGGTCAAATTGCCTAGAAGCTTCCATGGAGAGAGAAACTTGGAGTGGTAGGAAATCCGTAAGGGCACACCAGCAACCTAGGGAATAGAACAGAATGACAAATAAAGCATTCCCCTTGAAGTCACACCCCATTCAACCAATGGGTCATCCCCAAGTTTGGGAACTACACAACTCACACATTAATTATAATGTTTTTAAGTGAAGGGGTTGCATGTTCACAACAAAAGGAAAACCATCGAATGGTGAATGGGTGAATGACGTGGACTCACTGCCGAGTTTATGAAGTGAAAACAAACATAAAATCCAAGGACAACCATGCAATGGCAGGAGCCAAATAACGAGGAAGACTATTACAGTACCCACCGTTACAAAAACCAACTGTGCCACACGCCTGAAGACAATACAACGACGTATTAGCATTTACGCGAAAAATGGAACAGGCACAAAGAAACGAAAAATAATTAAAGAAAAGGAAAAGATGTTCAAAGAATGTGCAAACATATGAATGATGGTGAAAAATAAAAAAGTGTAAAACAAAAAATTACAAAATGGTGAGGGGTGTAGTGAAATGGATCAGTAGGGATGACGATCTCCCCCACAACTGGGTGGAAAGGAGGAGACACGAAAAATGGAACATGGTCGACCAGGTGATGACAAGGCAGTGGCATTGGTTGCATGGAGTTCACAAAAAGGTTTTAGTTTTTGGTAGTTGACTAACTGTGTTTTGGTGGGGTCCTAAGGTTTATGGATAAGCAAGGCCCCGAATGGGAAGGTTTCGGAGACAATGTAAGGTCCCTCTCATAGTGTTTGAAACTTGGTCGGTTGAGATAGGTGTGAGGAGTTCGAATACAACACCTTGTCTCCACATCTAAATGTGACCTTCCGAATCCTAAGATCATGTTGTTTCTTGTTATAGGCCTTATGGATTTCATTTGACAACAGGGCCACTATTCGGTTCTCATCTAGCACACTTAAATTGATTAGTTGTTCACGTTGTGCTAGCGGTAGGTCAAGGCCGAGGTCACTGGCGGTGGATAGTGTCCAGAGTTTTACTTGGATTGGAAGCATCGGTAACTTTCCGTACACTAACTCATAGGGAGAGTACCCTACAGGAAGTTTCCAAGTGGAGCAATAGGCCCATAGGGCACCATTGAGCTTGGTACTCCAATCCCTCCTATATTTGCTGATGGTTCAAGTAAGGATCTTGGTGATCTTCCTATTGGTGACTTCGGCTTGCCTGTTGGCTTGGGGATGATAGGGTGTTGTAAATTTATGTGTTACCCCTAAGCGTTGCATGAGTTTTTAAAAAGTGACACCCATGAAGTGAGTCCCATTATTGGAAATGAGTGCACATGGCACTCCAAACCTGGTAACAATTTGTTGTTGGACAAATCGTGCGGCGATGTTGGAAGAACAATCGACGACGGCTATCACTTTTGCTCACTTTGTACAGTAGTCCACAACTACGATAATGTATGCCTTTTTGTTTAACAAGGGGGTGATGGGCCCCATGAAGTCGATACCCCATATGTCGAAGGGTTCTAGTGGCTGGATCCACTGTTGAGGTCCCTCCAACCATGCCGTCATCCCACCATATTTTTGGCATCATTCACAGGAGCAGGTGAACCATTGTGCATCCTTGAAAAGTGTAGGCCAGTAAAACCTTGCAAGTAGGATTTTAATGGTCATTCGGTGTCCAGCATAGTGGCCCCCCCCCACAAGGGCCCTCGTGAGCATCTTGGAGGACGTGCAGTGTATCATCATCAAGGACACACCATCGAACCAGGCCATCCGTGCACACCTTGTAAAGATGGCCGTTGATTTCCATGAAACACTTGGCCTTATGGAGAAACTACTGTTTCTACCGATGGTTCCACTTCTTTGGTAACTCCTAGGTTGTGAGCTAGGTGAGGATGCGGTTGAACCAAGGGGATTCCTTGGGTGCTTGAGGATCAATTGAGCCTGTGAAGAGAAGTTCATCTGGAAACTAGTCAGATAAGGGCTCCTCCTCTTCTGCGTCATCCCATCGCAACCGAGACAAGTGGTTAGCAACCACGTTCTCAGTCCCCTTCCAATCTACCATGGTAAGATCAAACTCCTAAAGAATCACTAGCCACCGGATTATGCGGGGGCTTACCGTTGGTTTGTTCATCAAGAACCGAATAGCACTGTGATCCGTGTGTACAAACACCTAGTATTCGAGCACATAGTGCTGGAATTTGTCCAAGGCGAACACCACCACCATCAACTCCTTCTCGGTGGTGGTGTAGTTTAGCTGAGCACCCACAATGCTATGGCTTGCACAGTGGATATAATATGGACGTTTCTGATCATCACACTATGTAAGCACGGCTCCCAAGGCGTAGTTGGAGGCATCCGTCATAATGTGAAAGAGTCTAATCCAATCAGCTGCCCATAGAATTGGAGCTTCTACGAGTTTCTGCTTCAGCACTTGGAATGCAGACTCGCATTCCTTAGTCTGGATGAACGAAGCATCCTTCTTTGTAAGTTCTACCAACGGCCTGGTGATCTTTGAGAAGTATTCAATGAAATGTTTGTAGTAACTAGTGTTTCCAAGGATGATCGAACATCTTTGGATGACCCTAATCTTTTCAGGGTCTATGCTGATCCCTGTTTGTGAGATGCGATGCCCTAACACAATGCCCTCTTGGACCATCAAATGGATCTTCTGCCAATTGAGCCACAGATTGGTGTCTACACATCTTTTCAGAACCTACTTCAGATGGTCCAAGGCTTACTCAAATGTGGCCCCATAGGTGGAGAAGTCATCCATGAAGACTTCTACACCATTTCCGATTTGTTGCTGAAAGATGCTTAGGACAAGGTGTTGGAACGTAGCAGGCGCATTGCACAGGCCAAAGGGCATCTTCTTGTATGCGAAAGTGCCCCATGGACTTGTGAATGTTGTTTTGGCCTGGTCCTCTAGTGCTATTTGGATTTGGTTATAACCACTATAACCATCCAAAAAGCTGTAGTAACAGTGCCCTACGATGGTGTCCAACACCTGGTCCATAAATGGGAGCAGAAAGTGGCCTTGAAGGTCACCATATTAAGCAACCAGAAATCAATACAGACCCTCCACTTATCATTTTTCTTAGGCACAATAACAAGTGGGCTAACCCATTCGCTATCGACGATAGAATAGATGAATCCCGCCTTTAGCAATTGTTCGATTTCATCTTTTACGATCTGCTTCAGTTTGGGATTCAACCGTCTTTGTGGTTGTCGTCGTGGCTTCATGGAAGGGTCAAGATAGATCCGATACTGGTAGACCCTGGGATCAACCCCAGTCAACTCAGGATATGACCATGCGAACACAACAACCCATTTGTTTACCATCTTCAAGAATCTCTTTTTCTGTTCAGGAGCAAGGGTGGCATTGATAATTACCGGCTTGCCATTTCGCAAGAATGCATATTCCAAGTGAGCCAGTAAAGACTTTAGCTCCATGGGATTTTGTTTGAAGCTCTCAGGGATTTGTAGCGTCCCCCAGTCATCTTGGTCATCAACAGTGGAGACCTGTTGATGAACCTCTTCCATCTCATCTGTGCTTTCAACATAGGCTTGCACTAGCCCCTCAGATGGTTCCATGCACAGTGCGTTGCTAGTAGGGTCAGCTCTCAACCACTGGATGCCCTCTTGGTTAGTGACTGCTACGTACAGGCACTGTTGAACAAGTGATTTCTCGGTACACCGACTACATGCTTGAATGGATATCTGCTTAGCGGACCATAACTGTTGCACACAGTTGCACCCTAAGTCACTGTACGCAATGCATGGAAAGTGCTTCTTCTCAATCTTCCTGAAAGGATTTTCCTTTGAAATTTCCAGGGATAGATCTCAGAGTCCTAGTTGTGCATCCACCGTGCTTAGCCAGGCTCTTCCCATGATGATTGGAAAGTTCCCCTTGCAGTTCTCTACATGGATGACCAAGAAATCAGCAGTATAGAACCACCCACAAATAGTGGTCACGATGTCCTCCACCAAATCCAAGGGAACGGTGATGGACTGGTCTGCTAACTTGAGCTAGATGTTGCTCTTCTTTAGTAGGGGCAAGTTCCAGTTCTTGTACATATCGTGAGAGATCAAATTGACCCCTGACCCCAAGTCCAAAAGAGCTTTACAAGGCTCGTTCCCTGCCACCTGAAGATAGATGAGGGGGCTTCCCAGATCTATCAATTTTCAGGGAAGATGACCTGCTTTGATCCAGTCGATCACGGCATGTGTGAGCATGACTGTCTGGACGTTGGAGTGCGGTTGGACGGAGGGCTACTCGGGTGGTATGATGGTGGAGGCGTTGGTAGGTTCGGAGGCACTAGCCATAGGCATAGGTGAGGGTGTGTTCAGATTACTGGGCCAAAAGAAAGGATGTTTTTGTGGATCGGATTCTAGTCCACTCGGCTGAGGTGTCGGTTGTAAGTTAACAACCTTCATAGCATTTCGTTGTTGTGGCTGTGATGGTATTTCTCCTTGCATTGATGGAGCAGGTGGCAACTGAGTGGGATGTTGTGGAGGAGTGGCAGGAGAAGGTGACGGAGGATAAAAGAGCTGTGGGTTTGCCCCCCTGGGTGGTGGAGATGGATGTTGAAAATATTCAGGGGGGTGGTAATAACTGGGAAAGGCCGCATGACTGGAAGAGTCTCTTGGAGAGACTGCTTGTTGAACATAGTACCCATAAGGATTTGGCTGTTTGTAAGGGTACTGTTGCCTTGGAGGTGGCATCCCCCATGCTTGTGGTTGCTGCCGCTATTGGAAGTATTCATACGGTTATGGGGGTGTTCCACTTGGATAATATCCTTGCTGCTGCTAGTGGAACTGCTTGGAATTGCCTTGTGGATAAGGCAACCTTCGAGGTGTTTGCCGTTGTGCCAAACGAGGGTTCAGGGCATACACCCCAGACTCTTCAAGATGTGTCACCATAGGACAACATCCCTTAGGATGTTCATATTGGCATATGCCACATTCATCATCCTCCTCGGTGTCAGAGTCTGCAACTTGCTCTTCTACAGCAACTTTGCCCTTCTCCTTATGTTGGGCACGTTTAGCTGCCTTCTTCCTATGTCGATCATGGTCATTACCTTGTTCTCTGGACTCTTCTGCAATTTTCAGTACACTTTGGAATTTTTTTTCCAAAGAGTCCCACATCTTATCCACCTTTGCCAATATTTCAGATGCAAACTTTTGTAACGGCAAAGTCTTTCGATTCATCGCTGCTTCCAGTGGTGATTCATCCTTCTCATCACAAAATTGAACCTCCCTTTTTCTAAGGGAAGGGTCCTGGTTGAATTCTTCTGCACTCTCATTTTTCCTAAGTTCTCCTTCCTCCTTGGCCACCTATTCAATGAGGCGCTACAACTGATGAGCCCTTAGCTCCGATAGTCGTCCTTAGGCATACACACCAAGGGTCTTTCACATTTCAAAATGGAGCCCATCAATGATGTGGTGAAGCTGTGCCCGCTGAGAGTAACCATGACTAGGGCACTGATGCAACAATGAGTAGTACCTACTCATGGCGACATCTAAGGGTTCATGATTCCCTTGTTTCCAACATTGGATCTATCGTCTCAGATTCGCCACTCTAGAGTATGTTTGATATTTTTCATTGAAAATTTCAAGCATCGTACTCCATCTTTTGATTGATTCTGGCTCCAAGGACCGGTACCAACTTTCAGCTTCCTTGATGAGTATGTGAGGGAACAACTTCAGCCATTGCCAATCATTGCAGATGTTTTACAGGGTGCAGGCATCATGGAATGCCTACAGTTGGGTCTACAGATCACAATTGTATCCCCCTTCAAATCTAGGGATGTTGTTCATATCAACGCGCTTGATCCGGCTATCCTTTATGTGCCTATTGGGAATTTGAACTGCCTCTACGATCTGGAGCATGCTCCGAGTAGCTAACAACGGCTCATCCAAATCATAGTCCTGTTGGGGACCATGATGTCTGTGACGATTCCGACTACCCCTCCTTTCATGCCAGCGAGCATCGCACGATTGGTCGCGTGCTTCCTCATGTTGCCCCTTCCGAACCTTTTTACCATCGTCCTCTCACTCGTTCCTTCCCCCGTTACACTCAAAGTTTGAGCTGGATGAAGGCGCAGGAGAGTGAGAGGACAGAGAAGAAGGAGAGGCATTGCCATCCCTTCAATGTCGATCTCCCCCTCTACCCTGATGGCAGCCTCGATCATCTTACCCAATCTTGCTACATGACCCTCCATCCCCTTGAGGATCATGGTCACTTAAAGATTTGTTCTGAATGATTGACTAGAGGATCTGCTGCCCCAGGGGAAGTTTGGTCGAATGGGTATCATGAAAGACAAGATCCCCATCGTCTTACAGCCCTTGCCGGAATAAGGGGTTACTGAATTGTTTCCCCTTCTGTTGTTCATATCTCTCTGCCTGCTATTGGTCTCTTGTCCGTTGAGCCTCCATGGGACGATAGTCCCGGTAGTCATGGTCCTCCATGACATACTTTGCCACCTAGTCTCGGTTGCCTAATCTGCCCAAATTGTGATATAGCATCGCAAGAGCTGATCGGTTGGGTGGTAGCACAATGCTACCTTCCATGTCCCGCCATCACAGATGCTCATCCTGATGTAGGATGAATGTGAAATCAAGGACATATTCATCGAGATGTTTGTACACCACCCGACATTCTTATGGCACCGGTGGTTCGAATACCTCTCTCATGTGAGAAGACATGTTGGACGTTAAATGGTCCATGTAATCGGTGTACCTTACTATTTACTTAAATTTGCCTAGCGTGCGTAAATGTTTCTATCCTAGGTCCATTCCAACGACTTGAATGATAATTTCACTAAGGTTAGATGACGCATGTAAGACTAACAGTCCCCAACAACGGTGCCAATGATGAGCGGCTAGGTACCCCTATGCCCAACCATACGAATCACGAGCATTCACGCGTGACTCAATCAAAATCCGTAGACTATAAGCACTTGACATACATCAAACTCTAACCTGTGAAACCTTGGGTTAGAATGGTCGTTGTCATCCTAATCTCACTTGTGAGGTTCTGTTTACAATGGTTAAGTGAGACTAAGGCTAATGATTTTTATAGCTTTTTAATTATCTTTTGGCGGAAAGTAAGGCTAGAATATTAATTAATCTAAGATTATCTTAATCTAAATCTTAGCTACTCCTAACATAAGTATCCGGTCCCATCTTCCGAGCATGTTCTAAGCATCTCCTAACACTTCTGGGTTACCGGACGTTAAGCATCACTGGGTTTAACAAGTGTTAGAGTTATGTTCGAGATGGTCGTACTTATGGCCTTTAAGAACTACGAATGAACAATAGTGATTGAAATCATAATAACAAAAACTTAAGTAATTAACAAGTAACTAATAAAGCATAAACATATTAAACTATTGAATGCATAAAATAGCTAAGTCCAAATGTTGCAAGGAATGCTTGAATAGTTCGTCTTTATTGCCGTCACGTCAATGGGCTCGGATACATCAATGCTCGAATAAAGAGCCGATCACTTTTCTTACACTTGCTGCGGGCACTTGGAAAATACTCTATCTCCTGTGGGAACAAACTGCAAGAGCTTCGCTGCAACTAACTCAAAAGGTGCCTAAATGAGGTGGAAGGCCCTCTTATTTATAGGCCGGGATAGGTGGTTGCGTAAACGGGGCCACGTCAACGCAGGTAGGCTACGTTGATGGGCCCGCATCAACGTGGCCGCGTATACGCAGCCAAGTCGACGCATAAACTAAATGACACTTCATCAACTAACTAGAAAAATTGATGGTGGTTATGTACTTCATCTAGTTATGTACTCAAGCCATAAATAAAACCAATTTAACAATGAGGTGTTAGCCTAGTGGTATGACACTTAATTTGAAAGCTCCAAGTCATGAGTTCAATTTTAGTGGGCAATATTGAGCTATAATATTTTCTCTTAAATAAAACCAAGTTTAATGATGATTATTTAAAAAATACATGAAATTATGATCATAAGGCTACATTTAATGATGTTTATATCATATGGAAAGTGTCAAAAGGAAGAGACTATATGCAAGACAATTACAATGGTTTTTGAAAAGGTTAAGGCCTTAATGCATTACATGATATTGGAGCATGAAGATTAATGTAGATACCACCTTGAAATCTTGGTTGGTTACCAAGAAGTAGATTGGTGCGAGGCTTATTTACAAGTGTAATGAAAGAGAGATAACTGACTACTATTCAAGTGTAGGTTGTAGCACATTGATAGGTTACTCTATAGAGTTAGTTTGGTTTAGTTGTTAAGGAATTAAATTTTTAAGTTATTTTTAGCTAGGTGTTAGCTTAGTGGTAAGACTTGATTTGAAAACTAAGTTATGGGTTTAATTCTGGTGGGCAATGCTAAAGCTATAAAGTTCTAATTGGATTATATATCTTGGGATGTGCCTATATTATAATTATTTTAGGTTCCCACACTCCCACATTCTATAGTCATAACTAATTGTGAGACCACTACAATTCATAGTCCATTTGCACTAATAAGCTTGGTACTTTCAAGAATTTAGCTAGAGATATTATGAACTAGGTAGGTATGTTTCATAGCCTACATGGACTTATAAATATAAAAATCTCAAGAAAATATATCACTCTAAAAAATATGTCTTATCTTTTTTTTTTTTTGGGTTGGAGGGTGGTGGCATTTGTTGTGTGGTGTTAGAGCCCAAAACACTACAAATAAGATGTAGATCATAGGCCTATCTCCTTTATTGCATGCTTATTGTTGGTTTCATTTAGGTCATAATTTGTTGCCCATAATCAAAGATAAAAAATTTGGCATATTTAGGATAGTTTTTAAAATAAATTAATAGAAATAAAAAGGTTATAAAAGCATTAAACATAAAAGATTTTAAATATGATTGGGGGTGGATGTAATTAGAACTTTTAAGGCATTTTAGACATTAAGGAGAGAGGGTAGCTAAAAGGAAAGTATGGGTTTGATGTTTTAAGCTACGATCTCTATCAATTCTATGCTCATATTACCTTGATATGAAAATAATGAAATTCTTTTCTAAGTCATTATGTCTTCTATAATTACTTTGAGGTTTGAAACTTAATAATAAGTATATTGAGAAGAATGGAAGGGAATATCCAAGATTTGTTGGAGTGCAACTAATCTTTATCTCTACTAAGATAAATTGAAGAGAGAAAAATAAGATTTATTAAAAAAATTCAATTGGCTAGAGAAATATGAGATCTATTGAAAAATTTAGACTTACTAGAGAAATATCAAATCCATTGAAAAAAATAAAATTTGGTAAAAAAATTTAAATTTACGAGAAAACATCAAATTTGTTCAACAATGCTTCATGTAAAACTCAAATTAAGTCTTTTATCACTAAAATAACACCTCTTTCCAGGGGATATGACTTAGTTCATTGTCACCTTGTACCTTTACGTCACGGACACCAAATGGTAGAAAAGTAGCTCTGCTCCATGTATAAAAAAAAAATCCTTGACCCCCCTCGAAACGGATTTAAAGCCATCCTAAACGTCAAGATCATTGTAAAAGGTGGAATACCCAGGTTTTTTGTATCGTCTAGAAGCCGGGTCGAAAATCAAACTAATTCCGAAGCCTATGAGAAGCAAGCCGGAGAGCAGCGAACGCAGCAGCAGCAGAGCTGAAATTGCCCCGGAAAAGGAGTGCCAGACATTTCGGATTTGTTAACATCTGCGAGGTTAAGGAGGCTTAAGCACGAAGAGTTGGTGCTGGCGATGGACGTCGAATAAAGCTTGGCTAGCAGGAGGAGGAGGAGGAGGAGGAGGCATTATCCATCTTCACGGGAGCAAGCAACGAGATCTGAAGCTTTAGCGATTAGATCTGCGAGCTTGTTCTCGATGGCGTTCATGGCTGTTTTGGAAGCTGATTTACGAGCTCTTTCCTCGGAGGCGAGGCGTAGGTATCCAGCTGTCAAGGATGCCGCCGAACACGCAATTTTGAAGGTGATCATTCTCACCCCTTTCAATGTACTACCAAGTCTAGGAACACAGTTGTTACAGTCAGTCGCAGTGCATGATTGTGCCTGTACTTTTGTCCATTCCAATCAGGGACCGGAAATTGCGAATTTCTACCTATAGTTTGTTTATGGTTGATTTGTACCCGTGGGAGCTGACTTTAGAGAATTCACATTTCACATATATCATGTGGGACATTTGGAAACAGCCGCACACGAGGCCCTCACATACGTGTTGATTCATTTTCTTATCAAAAATAACTTTTAAGAGAAGGATTTGTTTGGTTTTGTTTTCATCATTAGGAGCTTGTGTCATATATGTGTGTACAGTGGCAGTTTGGTCATTCTAATATAGTGATACACAAAAAAGGTCCACAAGCAAGTTGCAGGTTATACGACTAATTAGGATTCAATGCTTAGCAGAGCCTTACACACTTTGGTAGACAATTAGCATAACTCACTTTTGTAGACAATAAGCATAAACTGGTACCTGTCACACATGTAAGTGAGACATTGTTCGCAAAGTCAGTTTAGATTCCAATTCGATTCCAAGGGTATGTTGAGATGCTAAGACACGTGCCAACCTCCAGTAAAAAAGGTCTTCGGGTAATAGCTTCAGGGAGACAGCTTGCGAAGGAAGCTTTTCCTTCTATCTTTAAAGAACAAGATCAATGGGTGCCTCAATGGATGCCTTATAGAAAGAAAAAAGGTGGAAAATGGTAGTTTTTTGAAAAAGTGAGGATGGATCTTCCAAACTTTTCAATGGAAAAGCAGCAGCAGAATACAAGGATTAACCAACAATGATCATTTTGAATGATGATACAATGAATATAAAGTCTCAGAAGAACACATACTAGAGACCATAGTTATTTGTGTCCGAGTTAGCAATTGTTTACCTAAAAGGCTTGTTGACTGTGTAAAAAACTTGGAAGCTCAAGAGTCATGACTTGTAACTTGCAAGAATCTTTATAGAAATGTTTTACATTTATCTTAATTTTTTGTTGTTTAGCATCATATAGGTCATCATCTGGATGTTCAATGCTCATCCTGCCAAGTCAGGTCTTAGTAGGGTTGCTGGATGAGCGAAGCCTAACCTCTTATTCAGTGCCTATGCCTAGGCTCAAACTCAGTTCTTATAACTTGAGAAACAAGCACTTTACCATCACTCCAAATGATGATGCCATCATATCTAATAATAATATGCTGAATTATGTTAGAAATAAAAGATATCAATATGTTTGATTATTCTGAATTCAAGGTGAATTAAAGTAAGAGCAGTGTTGTATCATGTCATGATAAATTTTTGACATACAAGTTTTTTTACACCCCAAAGTGGCTGCCCCTGCTATGCTGTTTTCCATGGTCAAGCTAGCCACATATTTAACAATGCCCAAAAAGTAGGCAGTGAAGTTATTAATTACACAATGAAGCCTTTTCTACCATGTCCAAGCGCTGATGGAGGAGACAGATTAGGATAAGGATTACATTATTTCAAACACATCACATCCAGTGTTTTTGTAGCACCAAGTCTTCATCCTGTACATGTGGCTTCTGTTTAGAATTTTATCATCATTGTGCTTGAACACCTCCAACATCAGTTGAATTGAAGTATTGAATATGTAATTATCCATGAAATATAGGTGGTGGTAAGTGTATATGCAAACAATCGATTCAAGCTAGCATACTAGGGAGGATGGAGTAGATAACTACATCGTAAGCATTTCCATGATGCTGCGTCCAGCAACAGTAGACATAGGTGCATATTCCGTGACCAAAATTGGCCAACTTTCCTCAGTTCAAGGAGCAGGCGGTTCCACATCATGCACACATGGTGCTCAACATCCTGGTTCCACACACAAGGTGAGGGGCAAGTGAGTATATTGAATATATATTTATGATTGGATCAGAACTGGGCTTTGGTTATTAGTTCAAGTAGGGTCGGGCTTGAAGGATTTCTTATGAGTTTATCTGAAACCGAAACCGAATGTATTTAATTATTAACATTGAAATCTTTGGACTGGAAATCTGTGAAGAGCTAGGGCTCCTTAATACTGATATTTCATATGGGGACTGTGCACAACAGACAAAGAAAAAGACCGATGGCAGCAGGACAGACGGTTTATTACTATGTTGTAAAAATAGCAATTTCTCCAAGGATCTTGAGCTGGTTGAGTAATTCATAACTCAGCTTGTGCCAAATTATATTTCTTGTCTATTATTGGTGCTAGCATCTTCCTAAAAACTTTATGGCTTGTAATTGACAAATTAAAAAAAAGTGGGTCACTGTTGTAGTTTCTATAGAAATATTTGATCTAATTGTTTGTTCTTGAATCTTAAGAAGATTGAAGTGCTAGGAAAGATTGTTGAATTGGATAATTTCAAGTTTGTGATAAAGAAGTATAATAAGGGCAAATAGTGAAAAGAGCGTGTTTTTTTGATGTGCGGAGAAAGATTCAGGTCAAGTGTTTACCAGTAAAGGTTCTTGATAGAAAGAAGCAGACTCCGATTAATGTCATTTATGATAATATTGCGATTAAAACCACCATTTCTTCTGATATGAAGGAATTTTGGGATTCAGAATACCTTTGTCAATTGCAATTTGATAACAGAAGGGTAAATAACTACATCCATTCTAAAGATCCAGTCATTGACATGCATACTAACACCATCAAAAGTACATGGCATGCTGTAAAATCCCCCTCTTCTCAGGAAGGCATAACAAAAGAGTGCTAGAACTCTCACCTTAATGGATATATGTGTGAAGAAGATTTGTGAATAGTAAAGAAACGTTTTCTATTTCTGTACATCATGTTTTAGAATATCGATGCTTTTGAATGAATTTATTCAGTTATTTTCATAGGTGATTTTTGTCAAATAAAATGTTGTCACATTGCTCAGATTACTGTTCCAATAATGTTATTGATCTTTCTGCAATGAAATGCTAAATGTTGGATTTTTATGTTAATTCTGTTAAAGAAAATATTTTGATGGTTAAATGCTTGTTTTGGTATCAGACGAACATGGGGAAACCACTTATCAGGTGTGCCTGGTGATTTTGGAAAATCATGAGGCCCATATTTTATTTATCCCATTTCTCTTGATCTTGACAAAGAATACTCGTTTTGAAAACATTGGCATTATGAAATCTAAGTAATCTGCATCTTTTTTAAAATCTATCTATTATTGTTTTAAAGTAAAGGTTATTCTTTTCATGTACATTGCTTCAAGATTTTTCTTGTATGTTTCTGTTTAACATTGAGTGAATTATTTTTTTAGAAAATTTTGGGAATGTGTTAAAAATATGCAGTAAATGTACAAGAAACAGGGGGGAGAAACCACCCCCCAAGGACAGCGATTTATTCTCAAAAATTGGGGTGAGGAACCTCCAACCCCAACCAGCCCACCCGCTAAAACATAATAAGACAGGCACCAAGTCCTTGGACTCCACCAGTGACCTCACCGTAATCAAAGGAAACCCCCAGCCAAGACCAACAAAACGGGGGCTGTGCCCCCTTGGCCCACATTGTGAACAACCCACAGAAAGAAAACCAAATGTCCACCCACCTGAGCAAGACCAAACCCAATGGAAACAAAAAGACACCAAACAAAAAAGCAACCCGCCCCTCAAAGATGCCGCGGTAGCTACGCACATTTGTAGGTTGGTCGAAATTGTGAATGGAGGAGGTCAAGCATGGCACGATGTTCCTCAGTATCCATGAAAGTTGTGGCCTGTTGGAAAACCTTGAATGCCTCAGCCTTGCGCGCCCTAGCAGTGGCACCCCCTTTGCCATTGGGGTGAAGCTTTGCAGATGTAAGCTAGATGTGCCTCCTAAGTTCTTGCTAGGAGGAGTGCTGATTGGTGTTCATCTTGATATAGGGGCATTTTCTCTCCTGTAGCCAAGTGGTTGTGTTCTGTTCATGCATCCAATTGAGTTGTTGCTGAAATTGTTCGTTCTCCATGTGCTCATTTTCTTGTTGCATCTCCTCCTCTTGCTCCTGTGCCTAACGGTTGAGCTCCTCCTGTTGGATTTCTACTTTCAATTCTCTGCGGAGTTCTTCCTCAAAAGTGACCCTAGCAATCACATCCTCCATTTCCCATTGTCAATGAAGTTCCCCAACCATTTCTTGACGTCGAGGCTCCATCAACTGCAGTTGCCTTTGGAAGGCCTCCTCCCTTGCATGCCACTTAGCTTCCCATATCCTCTGTTCCTCCTTGCATGCCTTGAGGGTAGCTTCTTCCATAGCAGTCTTGACCCTTTGCTGCAGGGTCCCTTGTTCCCGTCATTCCTCGGAACTCTTCCCCAAGGCAGCCTCTTGCATAGCATCATTGGTATTCTATTGTTGGTTCTCTTGGCGATGTCCAATGGATGAGGTATCCTGCCTAGAGGTTGGAACATCCCCCAATGACTTAGCTAACTGAACCAGAAGTAGGTGGTCAGGACCCTTAGCAGCCTTCTCCATGCATCATCTTCTAATATAGATGGAGCTGTAGGGCCTAATGGGCATTCGTATCGTAGGCACTTGCATAGCCACCCTCCACAGGGCAAGAATTAGGCCCGAATGCCTCCCCGGCCTCCTACGCTATAGTGATGTTAGAAAAAACTTGGGGTGTTGATCGTTTGTCCCAAACACAAGCATTTAAGAAATGCAAAATGAGCCCCTTGCAACTTCCACACGTTCCTTGTTTGCACAAAGAACCACTCAATCAACTTCATGGCATGCTGCCAAAGTGGAGGTAGCATCGACTTGGGCACTTGCCCGCTCATAGTCCGTAGCATAGGCCTAAGGAAGAAAGCCTTTGCATCTTGGAGGCCTCTTCACATGGATAGCACAACCTCCCTGCAAACCAGTATGCCAAGAACCTTTGCCCATGCCTCCTTGGTAAGATTGATTTGGACCCCAAGGAAAGTAGTATAGTCCATCTGCCAGTTTGCCAAAAATTCACTGTACGGTAAATCCAGATCTCCCACTAGCAGTGGGAGGAAATTGGCCCATACACGTGTAACAAGGTCCCATAGCTCAGGAATTCCCTAGAACTTGGCATGGGAAGGTTCGAAGGTTGGCGTAGTGCCCATGTTGACAGTAGCCTCTCTCTACAACCTCACACCCTTAGTAGCCACTTGCGTAGGTGGTGGCAAAGGCACTTGCCTAAAAATTAAATGATTGTGGGACCACGGCAGGCTCCATAGGATTGTTGTAGCCTTGGAGTCAACATTGAGCTGGATAGGTGGGGAGATCCTAGCAACACACCAAGTGGCAGTAGTGAAGGGACACTCAAACACAAAGTGTCTCCATGTCTTGGGGTGCTAACAACAAGACAGGCACCCATCATCAATGTTTAACCCACCTTTCTTCAATTCTACCTCCATTGGGAGAGTTGCATGGTTCACTAAGCAAAGAAAGACCTTTATCTTATCTAGTAGACTATCATGCCATATCGATGTCCATCTTGGGGTCATTAGATACTGATGCCTAATGATGAAGTGGGGAAGCGCCTCCATCATACCCAACTGCGTCATATGCTAGACATGATGGCATAGCAAACGCCACATGAGCGAATCATGATGCCCCATTGTTCAGTGTTGATACTTATTACTTATAACTCTAATCCACTGCGCCTAGTCTATACCCACCTAGATTAATAAATGCACAAGATGTTGTTGTCCCATGCGAACCATGTCTGTGAACTTGAGAATCCTCGAGCCACCTGCCTCCCTGGGCCTAGCCACAGTGTCCCAACTCACCAAATGCACCTGCTTCCCTCCTTTTCCACCCGACTAGATGAAACTGTGGATCAATTGGTCCACTTGCCTCCAATATCTTTTCCGGGGTGGGGAGAGGGGGAGGAAGCAACAGATGTTGTTAACCTGGCAATGGTGGAAAAGATTGCTGTAACCAGAAGGATTCTTTCCTTTCTAGTTAGAAATTGCGTCATCTAGTGCTCGATTTTCTGCGGTATGTACTGAATCAGTTTGAGCCAAGCACTCCGTCTATGCCAAGCGAAAATAGGAAACCCACGATCGGTGTCATGTTCAGTCTTTGGCATAACTCCCAGCAGCCAAATGATTCTCCCCTTAATTCGGCCATCTATATTGGTCATATATAGCGTCGATTTGGCCTGTTTATCTCTAGCCTGATTTCCTAGGCCATCCTAGTAAGAGCTCTATCCATCACCCGAGCTTGTGGCATCATGGCCTTGGTAAAAAAAATAGTGTCATTGGCGTAATGCTCTGCCATACAATCCACACCAGTGATGTCTAGCTCACAGACCCCCTCCGCTCTGCAGTACTTTTGTAGGGTATCCATGACAATAATAAACATTGAGTGAATTAAAGCTTCATAGATTACCAAATATTGTTCTATGATTTCCTAATTTGAAACTACATTTTTCCTTAGTAATGCCAACCATTTTCATGGGTTTTTAGAAGTGCATTGAAAATTTCAGTTTATGTGAATTTTCAGCTTTCTGGTAATATGCAACAAGTTGACAAACTGCTTTGGCTTGTAAATATAGCATGTCTACTTCTAAAAAAGGAATTGTATATTGAGTTTGAAATTTTAGCTTGAGTTAATTAATTGAAAATTGCTTCTGTACATTTTCTATTTGTCCTCAGCATTTTTCAGTTAAGTCCCCAAACATACCAATATTGACTATCTCATATGTTGATATGTTTAGGTGTTCTTTCAAATTGGAAATACTTATTGAGAGTTCTCATCGAGGTTTGAAAAATTCAAAACAATTGATGCCAGTGATATTTGGGACCTTAATTTTTGATAGCTCTGGTTTTCCTTTTTTTCTCATCTTTGTCTTGCAAGTGGTCTTTAGAAATCTTTTCTTCTTTAATTTCAGGATCTTGATGTTATACATTCTTTATTTGTTCAGCGTTTTTCTTTTCTGGCAAAGGAGTTTCTACTTTCCAGCAGATGCCCAGAAAATAGGCTCCATACTGGCATTTATTAAAGGATGACATCTTCAAATGTCTTTACCACTGCTTTCATTTTATTCCTATAATTTTTCAGTAAATTCACCAAGTACACATTATGCAGCTGCTGTAAAGATTATGCCAGTATATTGAATCTTTGGTTTGCCTTTTATTTTGTTACTTTTTGGAATAATGGTTTGTGGGGAAAAAAAATACCTGCTTTTATTGGAGGAAAATACTTATTCCTAGGTGGTTGGTTAAGCTATAGCAGTCATGAATTTTACTAAGTCTGTTTGTGTTTTGGTTTACAGTGGAATGCTTATTTTAAAAAAATAATCTTCATTATCTTCATGTTGTATTTTAGTTGTCAGTCACAACTTCCGACTTTCTCTCTTTTCTTTTTTTATAAAGGCCCTTTCTCTGAAGTATATGAATCAATCTTAGTTTTGATTAGAGAAAATATTCTTCTCTGAGCTACTTCTTGCTTTGACTCCAAAATACGTCATTCTTTTCAACTTGTTTCATTATGCATTTTATTCATATACACTTTAGCTCACAATTCTTAACAAGGATTCTCCAAGAGATGAAGTTGATTTTGAAGAATTGAATGTGTTAATGACAATTTATATTTATGCTTTTGAAGTAAAGAAAGCTCTAATGAGGATGAAGAATGGTAAACCAATAAGACCAACTGGTATTCTTATATAGGTTTGAAAGTTTATGAGACATAAAGGGCTGCTTTGTTTACAAGTTTATTTAAGAAGATTCAAGAGGAAGGGAAAATGCTAGATGATTGGAGGAGAAGCGCTATAGTACCGATTTACAAGAACAAGGGAGACTTCAAAATTTGGCAATTATAGAGGCTTCAAGCTTACGAAGTATACCATGAAGTTATATAAAAGAGTAATAGAACAATGTACCATAAAGTTATAGAAAAAGCAACTACTACTTTGAGTGATGATAAAATGCTTATTTCTTAAGTCATAAGACACGGGTTTGAGCCTAGGTGCAGCTACTCGAAAGTGGTGAGGCTTTTGCTCATCTAATGAGCCTTTGGGTGATGATCCCCTTACCATAAAGTTATAGAAAAGAGTAACATAACAATGTTTAAGGAAAGAATCAATAGTCTTTGAGAATTAGTTTGGTTTAATGCCTAGGAGATCAATTATGGAAGCTATTTTCTTGCTAGGAAAGTGATGCAGAAATTTAGATGTAAAAAGAAAAATCTACAAATGATTTTCATTGATTTAGAGAAAACTTATGATACAGTTTCTCAAGAGGCTATTTGATGGGCATTACAGAGGAATGATGTCCTTATTGGATACATCAAGGCTATTCAAGACATATATGATGAAGCGACAACTAGAGTTTGCATTGTCTATAGAGAAACTAATGAATTCCTCATAAAGGTAGGGCTTCACCAATAATATACTCTAAGTCCTTGTTTGTTTGCTGTTATTATGGATGAGCTGAGTAAAGAAATACAAGATGGTATCCTTTAGTATATCTTCTTTACATATGATATTGTGTTTCTGAATAAATATAAAAAAGTGCTTTCTATGAAAATAGACTTGGAGAAGAACCCTAGAATCAAAATGGTTAATGATTGGTAAAAGTAAAATGAAATACATGGAGTGCTTTTTTTAATGAGAAAACAAATAATGAAAATATTAAGATTAAATCAAAACCAATACGTTTCACAAAGTAAGCAATTCAAACACTTGGTATCACATGTACAAATGAACAATGAGATTAAGAACAATTTTATAAATAGAAATGAAGTAACAAGGTTGAAATGGTGAGAAGCTAGTAGCATGCTTTGTGATAAATGGATTCCCACTAGTTTGAAGGAAAAGTTCTATGAAACTGTTTTCAAATTTGCAATTTATTTGATGCAGAATCTTGGCTAATCAAAAAGCATCAAGTAGATATAAAGATTAAAGAAAGTTATCTTAGATGGTTGTTCATGTGTAGAAAAGACGAAAGAGCACACCTATTAGAAGAGACTGGTTAATCAAAGTAAAGGGAAAACAACAAAGAGGTACACTGAAACATTTTTTGGCATGCAAGCATAAAAAAAGATATCCAAGATTTTGTAATTAATGTTAATTTGACTCTTAATAGTAGTAAATGGTGGAAAAGAATTTGTACAGCCGACTCCATGTAGTTAGGATTAGGTTAAGATAATGATGACACTGCAACTCACCATGCTTTGGTGATTTTCTTTTGCTATCAAATTATGCTAGTTACCTTATTTTGGTCATTTAACTTGCCATTGTTTTGGAGTAATCAATCCTTTTGGAACTCTTTTTCTTTATATTATGATAGGTTTTCTCAACCACTGTTTCATCTCTCCTATTTTAGATTCCGCTGTGTGAAGACCATGATATTTTACTGTTGCTACATATTTGGGATGCCAAACAGATTCATTCCATGTTTGAGCTCATTTTTTGGTGATATTACTTTTTCTGGTACTTCAGAAGTTGTTGTTTTCAAATATATCTCCAGCTCTTCTTTGTTTCATTCATTTTCAATATCTATGAATATGTTCAAAATACTCTTTACTTAATTCAAAATATTCCTTTTGTTTTTTACCTGTGATATTTTGTAACTTGTAGAAAAAAATTATCTACTATTTTATAATGAAGAAGTCGTCAATTTGGTGTGACTTTTGCAGCTGACTTTTTTGAAAAGGTAGTGAAAAGTGTGACTTGTTCAAAAACGTCTTTCAAGTATAATAAAATAATCATAATTCACTCTTGTTGGAAAAAAATTAAATTCAAAATTTGCCAATCTTAATTAAAGTTAATTTTAAAAAAAAATTTAACCAACTAAAAAAGTCAATTTTCATTAAAAGTTAATAAAGTTAATATAAATTAGTTGAAGCAGCAACCTTTCTGATTTGTGTTTATGGGGGTGTTCCCCCTCCCTCTCAGTTCTGGGGTCCCCCCCCCACCCCNCTCTATCTCCTGTGGGAACAAACTGCAAGAGCTTCGCTGCAACTAACTCAAAAGGTGCCTAAATGAGGTGGAAGGCCCTCTTATTTATAGGCCGGGATAGGTGGTTGCGTAAACGGGGCCACGTCAACGCAGGTAGGCTACGTTGATGGGCCCGCATCAACGTGGCCGCGTATACGCAGCCAAGTCGACGCATAAACTAAATGACACTTCATCAACTAACTAGAAAAATTGATGGTGGTTATGTACTTCATCTAGTTATGTACTCAAGCCATAAATAAAACCAATTTAACAATGAGGTGTTAGCCTAGTGGTATGACACTTAATTTGAAAGCTCCAAGTCATGAGTTCAATTTTAGTGGGCAATATTGAGCTATAATATTTTCTCTTAAATAAAACCAAGTTTAATGATGATTATTTAAAAAATACATGAAATTATGATCATAAGGCTACATTTAATGATGTTTATATCATATGGAAAGTGTCAAAAGGAAGAGACTATATGCAAGACAATTACAATGGTTTTTGAAAAGGTTAAGGCCTTAATGCATTACATGATATTGGAGCATGAAGATTAATGTAGATACCACCTTGAAATCTTGGTTGGTTACCAAGAAGTAGATTGGTGCGAGGCTTATTTACAAGTGTAATGAAAGAGAGATAACTGACTACTATTCAAGTGTAGGTTGTAGCACATTGATAGGTTACTCTATAGAGTTAGTTTGGTTTAGTTGTTAAGGAATTAAATTTTTAAGTTATTTTTAGCTAGGTGTTAGCTTAGTGGTAAGACTTGATTTGAAAACTAAGTTATGGGTTTAATTCTGGTGGGCAATGCTAAAGCTATAAAGTTCTAATTGGATTATATATCTTGGGATGTGCCTATATTATAATTATTTTAGGTTCCCACACTCCCACATTCTATAGTCATAACTAATTGTGAGACCACTACAATTCATAGTCCATTTGCACTAATAAGCTTGGTACTTTCAAGAATTTAGCTAGAGATATTATGAACTAGGTAGGTATGTTTCATAGCCTACATGGACTTATAAATATAAAAATCTCAAGAAAATATATCACTCTAAAAAATATGTCTTATCTTTTTTTTTTTTTGGGTTGGAGGGTGG
>MNCI01034664.1:1195947-1230498 GCA_015680685.1 Gnetum montanum
AATAGATTACTTTGGGCCAAAGTAATCTATTTCTGACCTTTCCAAAAAAAAAAAAGAAAAAAAAGAAAAGAAAAAAAAACCCCTTTGATATATAAAACTATAAATGTGACTGAATCATTGGAACGTAAAGCCTATAAAGTTATGAACAATGTGGGTTACATAGTTCATGTATTTGACAGTCTGGTGGCTACAGGAGTTGACACATCTTGTGATATAATTTTTGAAATGGAGCCTTTGATAATCACAAATGAATATTTAGAAATGGAGTAAGATTCAAAGGCATTTGGAGCTCTAGAGTGAATACTCAAGAAATAATTCAATAAGCTCAATTTTATAGAAGGAAGTTGAAAGGAAAAATGATGAAGTTACACCAGACATACCAACGGACACATCTGATTCATAGTTTTTTTTTTGAGTAAATTTTTGGGAAATATATTAAAAGAAAAACAGAAATATTTACAACTCAAGGATAGGCCCTGCCCAGCACGACCACCAGAGACTGTGCGAGGAACACCGGCCCTACAACATCTGATTCATCTGATTCATAGTTACTTTGTGCTTTATGTTTAATATATTATGATCATTTTACAATTTGATGTTAATGTAGCATGTTTTATCTTTTTAAAACTTTGTTGGATTATGATTTTGTGAACAAATGAGTCTTAATAGTATTTAAGGTTATAGTAATATGGTTTGCAACTTTATATATTGATTATGTTCTTTTTAAATATGTTGTTTTAGTTTCTTTGTGTTTATTTATATTGTCTATGTTTATTATGTATATTTATATGATTTGTAATATGAAACCTCCAAAATAGTCTTTTTAAACATGCCTACTTTTTCCTGAATCTTTTCCTACTTTTTAAAAATTTCAACTTGTCAGGAAGCTTAAAAAATTGTTTTGTAAACTTTAATTAATGTTTCAGACTGTTTCTTTTATATCTTCTATTCAATTTTATAAGATTCCTGGGTTTCAAATTTAAATTATTGTCTTGAATATTCCATTTTTGAAGTTATGTTTTCCATCATGAATCCATCCTTTCTCCTAAGTGACATTTTAAATTTCTATGTCAAGGTGTACTCCAGGTCTAACAAGTATCTTTTGCTAAATCTGTTAAACTAATGAAAAAATTTCTGTAGGAAACATGACTGCTTCTAAACTATATTGTGTGATTCTTTTATTTATTTTACTTCATGTTGTGCCTATAAGTATTTGTTTTTTCCATATCTTTGCTTCTCAATTTTGTCTTTTTTGGCTTGGGAAGATATGTTTCTTTTGAAACTTATTCGAACAAGGATAGGATGATGATGTTTCTTTCAAAAAATTTCTTTAAATGTGAACAACCTGTTTGCTTGTAAACATTCTGACTATTATTTTCTTAACTTGGATGATTCTACCTTTTGAAATTGTTTGATTAATTGTAAACGCTAACAGCTTCCTTGAAACTACTGAGATGGACTTTTTTATACATTAAAAGTACAATTACCTTTATAATAATGCAAAACTATGAGGAACCATAGACAACAAAAAGCTTCAGAGGCTCCAGGTATTTTTTGCCATAATTGTTCTTTTGGATTTAACACAATTTTTAACTTAGAAGCTTTTATTTCTGAAAGGTTCCATGTTAAAGTCTTGTCTCTGCATACTCTGATCTTCGTTTCTTATGAATAACATTCTTATAATTTTAAATCTATACAATGGAATTTAGAGTTCTAGACGTTTAAATGTGATTTATCATCTAGATTAGCATTTATTTTTGTTTTTAAACTTATAATCTTATTTTATCTTTTGTATGCTTCGATTAATAGCCTGAATGAAACAAATGCAAGTTAATTTTACCTTTTTTAATAAGGTTTCCTAACATGAGTTTGGTGGCATTTGATTTAAAACAGCTCTAATTTTATATTCAATCTCTTTATACATGCTATAGCATTTCTTTTTGATGCTTTCAAAAGTTCCAATCTGCTAATTTAAAAATGCTTTATTCAGCTGCGAACTCTGTCTGATCTCAGTGAAATAGCTGATAATGATGACATATTACGGATATTTTTGTTGGCATGTGAAGTCAAATACACAAAACTAAGTGTAATTGGACTGTCCTGCCTTCAAAAGCTGATTGCACATGATGCAGTTCCACCCACTGCTTTAACAGAAATTCTGAGCACTCTAAAAGATGTAAGTTTCTATGTGATTTTCATGCTCTTTTGTTTTTTTAATTATTATCTGTTGGCAGAACATTATTACAAGGACTGTTGCATAAGTCGTATACTTAATCTCTGAAGGAATCTATGTTTCTTTGAGATTGTTTCATATAGATGCAGAGCATTGTGGATTCCTTTAAAAAAAGTTGAACGGGGAAAATATTATTATGGAGAACATTTAGGAATTTCTTAGGATCTTTCACATCAACTAGGAAACTTGAGTGAGGGCCCATTATATGGGCAGCCAATCTGACAAAAATATATGTAAAAGATTGAACAAAAATAAAATAATCACTCTTATGGTAGCATGCATATATTAAATAGCTGAGTAGTAATGGGCATATATAAAAGTCAGCAAGAAAGCAATGACATTGCAGTGGACAGGTAGTTGAAAATGAGATTTAGCCTCCCTTAATTTACACGTTATCTGAAATCTCCAGATTAGTTTCGTTCACAACATTAGCTGAATCATTATAAAGATTTTTCCGTAGAAGCATAATTGGTGATTTCGACAATGGATTCAACATAATTAATAGACGATACAGTACGTTCATTATGATTTACAACTTCCTTCCCATAAAATGAATTTCATGATGAACGGAAGAAGAAACGACATGATGTTGTTGTGCTAACCAATGGTGTTTAAAATCAAGGTTAAAATTGGAAGAACTGTTGATCATAGCAAAGGTTAAAATTAGAAGAAATGTTGATCATAGCAAAAGTTGCAGAGGATGGAATGTCATCATTAATAATAAAATCAAGTTCAATATGGTATCGAACAGGATCTTTAGTACCATTAAAAGAGGCAAATAAGAAATTTTTATCAAAATAAATGGGCTTACTTATGCAAGTCATTCAACATTGTAAAAGGGATAGCATTGGCTGCTGCCCCATACTCAATGTCAACTCGTTTAATTGTGAAATTTTCTACCTTACTAGTGAAAAACATGGGAGATTTCACTACATCACTTGTGATAGTATCCTTCATAATATTCTTGCCTATAAAAGTTAAAATTTGATAATTTCTTGAGAATTTCAGAAGCAGCTTTTTTGTGGGCTTTAGATACTCTGTTTAAGCCATGTAAGCTGAATGTAGTATTTTTGTGGTGTCTTTTCTATACTATGTTTAGGATCTTTAGAGGTGAAGATACTTTTTGTTCTACTACATTATCTTGATATTTCACAACATGTGTTACTTTGCCTATAGTTAGAGTAGGTTGACTAACGGTATCACTTGCACTAGGAGCAGAAGGATGTTGAATAGCTGATGAGGGCATGTGTTTGGAAAAATTATTGAGTTATTAAGGATATTGTGGGGAATGATTAACTTGGATTAGGGAATAATGTTGTTCAAATAATTATAACAATTGAGGTGTAAGTGTTGGATTAACTTGTATGATGATTAATATGGTTGCTGTCGGGGAATTTTAATGATAGAATGGAGCAGTTGGCTTCTTAGTTGAAGCGTTTTTAAAAGATTTGTGTGCAACACTGACAAAGTCTTTTTCTTGGTGGAAGGGATCTTAGTGAACAACTAATCCTTCATCAGACCTTGCTTAAACATGGCTTGAATGTTATCTTTTTGTGCATTGCATTTTTTAGTGTCATGGCCAGTAGTTTGATGGTATTGACAAAATTGATCCATCCTAGCCCACCTAGGAACCTTAGGATCTTGAGGCATCCTCTTTCACGTATCTTTAGCAAGTTTGCAAGTACTCTTGTAGTAATTTTTATTCTATTTGGCTATGCATTACTGCTTCATGTGCTTTCACTTAGCAAAGTTTCAAACAAGAATGTAATTTTCAATGGAGACTTAGTATATTGTGATCCATCTTTAAGTTGAATCATTTGATTATGTGTGCTATCATTGTTAAATGTTTGTTTTTGGTGTATGATAGGGGACTGGGATACCTGAACAAAGTTATTCATAGGAACAATTGTGAAAAACCCAGAAACCAATTTTTGAAAAGAAATAAAGAGGAAATTGCCAAAACAAGGGATTGAACCTAAGGAAAAGAGATAGGAATATGCACATTTAAAATCAAAGCTTAGTTACAAGAGAGCTTTGGCCCTATGCCTCATCGGGTTTGGGAATGGGGGAATATAAGTGTTCTCAAATGAATTTGGAATTGTAAGATGTTTTTATGAAATGGATCCAGAACATGGAGGGAACATGCATGAAAAATAAAGATAGAAGTATATCACATATTTGGCAAACAATAAGTCAATAAGGTAAAAACTATTGCTCTAGCCTGTTCTCAATCTCTATGACCCAAAATTGGTCAACAAAACAAAACATGTGTGCTTAACAAAAGACACCAAAAATCCTCAATATGCATAGCTTATTTTTATTTTTAAATGAGTACTCAATGGAGCCTTTGGCCATCCAGTTGTGACACACCAAGTCTGTCCAACCCTACAACATCTTGTAGCCCACCCTGGAAGAACATCAGGGTTGGATAAAATGGTGGGAGCTAACACCATCAAGCACCTCCAAGAACTAAGCCCATGTAGCCCATACAAGAGATTACCAGCCTTGGATAGAATGATGGGGGGCATCTCTTTTTTTTTTTTAAAATGATCACAAAAGCATGAAATACCAAGTGCACATGACACAAAGAAAATGCTAACTCATTAGTTCAAAACATGCATGCCAAAAATCAGATCCAAGACTTATTGAAGACTATATGCATGACTCACAAACTTTCAAGACAATAATACCACATGCCCTTGTAAAAATAATCCTCACTTGTCCAAGCCAATACAACTTCAAACACCTACTAAAACTTTTTTGTACAACAAGGGTTGGAATACACACCTCTAAAGTTGAATTTGGGAAGGGAGAAGACACCTCAAGCTAGTAGCCTCATGAAATCAGCTTCAAACTGCAAGTCCAAGGTGATGCCGAAATCCTCACAAAAATCAGAGAAAACAGCCTCTAGGATCAGCCAAACAATCACCAAAAATTAGTCACAAAAGCCTTCAACAGCAACAGCAACAGCAAGATCAACCTCCCAAGAGCCCACAAAACCAAGTAAGACAGTCCAAGAGATGGCTGAGAACAGCTACTCTCTTCTCTGACTAACTTCTCACCCCTCAAACTAGCATAGTCTCCCCTTCTTTGGTAAAGGTGAAAAATGAAAGCAAACCCCTCTCTATTTTTAGGATGGAGGATACCCTAAGGCTTGGGCAAAGACTTGTGCACAAAAGTTGACACAATAGGCAAAGATTAGCCAAAAATCCTTTTTCTTATTCATGGAATCATTGCTACTTGATTTGGACAAGCAAGCTTTCAAGAGAGAGTGGGCATGTGAGATTAACAACACTGAAGAGAGTGACATGGTCCCTATTAAAATGAGTCCTTTGTCCCTTTTCCAGCCATTAATATGAAGTGGACAATTAGCATATTAAAAAAATAAATGTAATTATAAACATGTCATAGAGCATATATCACCTACCCACATTGAATTTTGTTATAGCCCCACCTTTTTGTCTTGCTTTAAGTCACTTTTTACTTTATATGTTATGAAGGTTTCCAATTTATTTTTGACCTTTTATCTGTTTTCCATTTTCCCCATAATTTATCTAGTAAAAATCATTGATATTAAAATTTTTGTCCATCCAACAATTTACACATGTCAAGTTGGTTGCAATGAGTACAAACATGCCATAGTTACCAGGTTAGAAATTAATATTTTAATTGAGTCAATTAAAATATGGTCCTACAAGGCACTTTTTTAATCATTTAACATTAAAATCTCAAAATTTAAGGCTCGAATTGAAAAATTAATTGTAGATCTACACTTTAGGTGTAAAACTAAGTTGATCCATCAAATCTGAGCACGATTTGACAATTTTGAATTTTGATGAATTTTAATTAATTAAAAATTTTAATTAAATGTCGAAATAAACCATAGATTCACATTACATTAATTTCCTGGTAGTATTCTAAAATAATGCTAGACTTTGCCATGCTTATTTGTCAATAAAATATATATTTATTTCTTATTTTGAAATAGTAAATAATTAAAAAGAAATTAGAGATAAATCATAATCATGCTTATGTCACCCAAACAAAAGTCTTCATATTACCAAGAAGCATTAGACACATCTACAATTATATATAAGCTTTAAAATAAATTAAAGTCTAAAGTACTATGGTCACATGTACAAATGTGGTGTACTACACAAATCAAGCATTCTTTTCAGCCTTTGCAAGCACAATTCATCAAAAACTAAAATTGACAATTACCCATATGATGAATAGTTTGTAGACAAGTTGTGACATTCTGTGATGTCCTATGATGTGATGCCATGGTTATAATAAATACCTATAAATAGTTCCACCTACCACATTGAATGCACCATTAATATAGGAGGTAGCTGAACTTTTGCAGTTGTTTCTTGATTTCCAGTAGCAATTAGTGAGTACCTGTAGTGTGGTTCTAAGTCAATTGTTTGGAGTCCTTATTCAGGTGGAATGTATTTGAACACATTTCATGAGTGGCGATAGAGACCTATATTGATTCCCTTCCATTGCAACACTTTGACTTAGTTTAGATTTACCTTAATTACAATTTAATTTCCATTTACTTAGCTTAATGACTTACTTTTGTGTGCATATTAATGACTTGCTGAAATGAGTGTGACAAGCTTTGAGTGTATAAACATGTAATCACTTGGTAATCCTAGTAGCATTATCGCTTGGTTCGCTTTGTAGCATAGCACTTGGAAATCCCAGTAGCGGGTGTGTGAGTTATAACAAGTTGGGAATGTACGCTCATCACCTAAATGCTAATGTTAGTATTATTCATGGATTATGACATGGTCAACTACAACACTTGTAGATCATATGGTAGAGGGTTGAACATACTCATTGCTTATCAGTATATAAAGAATTGTTTCACTCACTTTATTTGTATCACATATATTTGAATTAAAAGCTATGTAGAGGTTCTAGAAAACTATTGATCTTGGTACAAAACTCATCTAACTCTTAAATTGGCATTCCAATGATTAAAGCAACATTATTGTAAAACATGTTGATAAACCATATCATATCTCCAAATGAAACTATTTTCCAAGCACATGAATAGCTTTACACAACCATAAAACAATCTACTTTCTGAACTTGAAATAATGAAATATGCACATTAACCTATAGAACAATGTTAGAGTTTGGTTATGTTTACATTTTGTTGTGTTCGTAATGTAATGTTGGTGCCTTAGGATCTTTTAAGGGAGATCCACTTCTTATAGCTGATTGTTATATTAATATTATAGAGATGTAAGATCATAACTCAGTTGCTTATGAATCTTCTTATGATGAACAGAGTTATATTGTACTAATTCCATCACTTAGTCTCATTTCTTATTCTAGTAATTTGTAACATCATCTTTGGGCTTGCTATATCTCTAGGTTTTGCCTTGCGAAGAACTTTCTGTGTTCTAGTGATGTTGCTCTTTCTGGCAATGTATCTTCTTTTGGTTCATATTCACTTCTTCATCGTGAGGTTATAATCAATTATGACTATGGTTTGTAACTCAATGTATTATGAACTTATGTACTTGGACTGGATTTATTGTTCTTCTTTCTTCATGCCTGTGTGAGCCATTTTGACTTAGTTTTATGGCGATTTTATGAAATACTACTTTGTAATATATTCTTCTTCTTCTTCTTTTTCTTTTGCTACACCCTTATGATGCTTGCCTTTGCCTATTACTCTTGATAGGTCTTTTGGGAATTGGTCAGTCTTACATAGGTTGGGCTCACATGAACTCCTTTAGCGATTCATAGCTTGGCCTGTTATGGACGATTACCTCATTTGTTGCTTGTCCTTCTTCATAGTCATTCTCTTTACTTCATTGTAACCTTCTTGATGGTCTTCTCTTCCTCTTTAGGAAATTGGACCAAATTATGAATGGTTTACCTTGAATCGTCTCTACCTATTTAGGAAACACGAACCTTTTTGCTTTTTTTGCGTACAAGTCACTTGCTAACTTTTTGGTTTCTTAGGTGGTCATTACGAATCTATGGATCATAATGATTTTTGTGCCTTGTAACATCTCTTAGCATTGCTGCATGCTCCTCCTTGCTTCTTTGGTGTAGGACATTTCTTCATCATTCTTCATATTCATATCATCTTCATTGTTATTTTCATTGTTGTTTCTTATTGTTCCTTGTTATTCCATATTGTTTTTTATATGTTACAAGGTGAGAACTTGTGTTCTTTTATTCTTCATAAGGAGTTATGACTCTTCACTAAACCATCATAACCATTTGTAACTGCTGATAGATTATGTTAAGAAACTAATGATGGTACCTTAACTTAGGGGTATACTTTAACAAACAACACTCATTGAAGCTGAGTTTTAATTATTTAATAAAACCTGTACCAGCAGATAACCTCCTAAGTTTTCCCCCATTCCTGGTGGAGCATAGAGTGACCAGAAATCATATCTGAGAAGGCAGTAATCAGCCCACTCAAAATTGTTGTAAGGGTTATGAGGATATCAAGCCAACAACCAAGAGATTTCAGGTTACAGAACCAATGTTGGAATAATTTTCACAATTCAGATTCAACAATCCATGCAATGGTAAGATCAAGATATCAAAATCAGACGGGGTTTTGGATGTTCTCAGTTACGCTATTGTGGCAACCCTCATTTCTTGGGATCCTTTGTCCTTGTACCACTGGTAGCTTGAATATTATTTTTTTGCAAGATGTTTCAAATCATACTAGATTCAACATCAGTTGCAATTGATTTTTCAAGGATTAGAGAGAATAAAAACTATTGCATTTAATGGCTAGCTTAGATATATAGTATGTAATGATTAGTTTTAGACAATAAAAAATGACTATTTTTAGGGGGAGAAAGAAAAAAAGAAAGTTGAAGAAAAACACAACTGTTTTTTTCTGGAAAAGTAAAACCATTATTAAAAAAACAAAAACACAAACAAACTGAAAAAGATAAAAGGTGAATCAAATAATAAAAAGAAAAAAAAGGAAAGGTTTAAGCCAAAAAAAAAGTGTAGTTTAATAGTATTTCAAGCATAGCTATTTCTAGCTAACAAATTGAGTGAAACCCAAATCTCTATGAGTGGGTCTTAGAATCCAAATCTTTATGAGCCTAATTAGGTGAGGATGGTTGGATAGATCCATAGAATTCAACAATTGCAATATGAGATTCAGCAAACTATGAAAGGCATATAACAATGGCAGAGTGAAATCAAAGGTTGAAACATGGTGTAAGAGGAAAGGAGAAATGATCTTTACCTTCATTTCCTTTGATTTTAGCTAGTTGTTGCTTCTCACACCCTGCTGCAAGTTTAATCTCCTTGGATGTGAGGTTTTAGTTCCTTTCCTTCAGCCGAAACTTCTTCCGTTACAGTTGACATGTGTTTATGTGATCCTTAGGTCAATAATATCATGTTCTGGAGAGCATAATTGTAGCCCATACTGTTGGAATGGTCAATTTCATACTCAACTAATTAACCCTCTAATATGTTGGGAGAATGTGTGAAAGAGTAATTTGAAGTAAGTCAGGTGTAAACAATTTGTTAGTGATGACTCACGAAAAGAATAGTTAATTCCTAAAGAGTGAGTGAATGATATTTCTCAAAAGCAATGATGTTTTATTGAAGAGGCCTGCCTATTTGAATTATGTTACACCACTGCTGTGAAACAGAATTAAGATGAAGGGAAGAAAGCTTGAGGATTGAAGACTGAAGATTCCCATAGGAGGAAAACAATCCCAATCATGAAAGTTTGTGAATTTAGATATGACGAAGAATTTGTGAAACCATGCTTTGAAGAAATGAAGAGATTAGATTTCTTTACAAAGTAATGATTTTAAATAACCAAGATCCTCAGTTGATATGAAATGGAAAAGAACTGTAGCTGTCTCTTCGTCAAGACTCCTTTTTAAGAAGCTGATTCTCAACCATAATTGTTTAAAATTACCTAGATAACAGGATTACCAGTTTTAATGATCTTTCAAGAGATACCTTCATTTTAAAGGCTGGTAGAGTTTTGTCATGATTCTAAATATCTTTAAGACCTACTGTTTTTACCATCCTAGAAAAGAGGACTCTTACTAAAATTTATAACTCTGGGAAAACAGAGATGATCCAAAACTTTCTTGGTTGTTGTGTTTACCATTTGTTAGGAGTTCCGCCTATTTCCTGACAGGATAATCTGCAGAATTCAGCACAAGCAGAATTGTGTTGTCATTGTTAGGAATGCTACAGAATGAACAATTGTAACTGGAATAATGTAAGACAAAGAAATAACGGGAACGTTTATCTTGTATGGCCATAAGGTAAATTACCAAAATCTTGTACGATCTTCATTATAGACTCCGAACTAGTGAACTGTTGTATTCTGTTTTTTGAGAATTGCACTAACCTTAATGGATTTTATGCTTTTTATTTAATTCTTCATACATTGTTATAGTTTTAAAGATTGTTAATTAGTGTTTCTTACTGTTCTGCAGCATGCTGAAATGAACGATGAGAGTGTACAGCTCAAAACTCTTCAGACGATATTGATTATATTTCAGTCCCGTCTACACCCAAAAGATGAGGTTTTTGGTCTCCTTAGAACCTTCTGAAAAGTTTTTTTTCCTACTTGCAGTGTTTGTCCTGAAGATGTGTGAAAGAAATTCCTTTTATACAATTACACTTTGAGAAATATATATGTTGGGAAATCTCTAAAGGCAATTATTGTTTGAAGGAAAAGTGTATTTAAACATGACCTAGGTGGTAACTTTTAGAGTTGACAATAACTTAAGAAGAACGAAATGTACATTCAGAACTTAACCATGGCGTCAGCATGTTAAAATGGAAATTACGAAGTACAAATGGACAAATTATAAAGGAGATCCATATAAGTAGGTACTGCACTATAGGATCTGATAATGTTATTAAGATTATATTGTAGCATAATTATTCATCCTTGAAAATTATATAATGTTTTTACAAACAAAGGGAAGCTGCTTGCAATTTGCAGTAAGCATCTGCCTCTAATCTATGGTTGGCTAATAACTCCATTGTTGGTTGGCAGAATATGGTTTGTAGTGATGAAAAGGACATTGGACTTTATAAGTGCTTTGATGCAAGGCATCCTTTTCTTAGGTAATTTGGACTTTCTTGAAAAGGATAAACACAGCTTAGCAATGCTCACTAGAACAGCATTATTCTTATTTAACTTGTGATGAGAGCCATCGGTGATGGTGTACTATTGAACTTTTGAACTGTACTTTAAGCTATGTCTTTGGTAAGATTACTCTACCTGTGCAGAATGTTGATCAGTGTTTTAAACTAATTGACCTGTATGACCTTTGCATCATTCTACAAGAATACACACTGCAAATCTCCTTGCCGTGGAAGATATGTCTCTTTTGTATGTGATAAAATCTTTCTCCAGTGAAAAGCAGAATTTCATTAATATTTAGAGGTGCAGAGGAAGTCTTGATGTGTGTATTGGGACTTGGTATAACTCTTGACATCCTGAACTAGAAGTAATGATTCCTTTAAAAGTGAGAGGAATGCCAATAGCACTACTATTGTAACAACACTGCTCTAGTGAAGCATTGTTTGGCACCACCTTTGAGTCCAAAATTAGCTAGATGACCTAGAGCAGACCCAAGATGGACTATGCCTCAATAGTCATAGCAGCTGCATGCACAACATAAGCACACATCACTTGTTAGTCTGTGGTTTGGGAACATATTGAGTACGTTACATGAAATCATATAAGTGACATGACCAACACTACATGCATAATCTTGTAGTCATAATCCTATACTTTGTACTCAAAGACTCATTCTCAAGCCTACGCTTTCTGCTTGAAGATGTAGTCATAATTCTGTGCTTCTTACTCAAAGACACATTCCAATCCTAGGCCTCCTACTTGAAGATGCAGATAGAACTCTATGCTTCATACTTAGAGACATAGTCAAGAACATATCCACTCCACCAACTCTTCTTCACCACTTACTAATGTGTGCGTCCGCTCTTTTTTCTCCTTTTTCCTATAATCGTTTCATGAAAGAAGCAGTCACACTAGCTTGACCACATTCTGATCCTCTTTGCACTTGTTGCTTTGTTTAAATACTAGATCCTCCACCTTGTGCCAAGGTGGTTAGGCCCTCATGTACCTGCTGGAAGGAGTTCAAAACTCTCATATTTTGCTCATCGTCATGCTTGTTAGAGATCATCAATTGATCATGAGGTTGATGCACAACCATGTTCAACCTACGATTCTTTCTGGTCTATTACTGAGCATTCTTGAGCATAATGCCCTCCACCATAGATGTAGCATTTTAAGCTTCGATGCCTTGGAGGATATTGAGAGAACCCTTTGAAACATGGTCGTTTGTTCCACGACTCCTATTGCTCTTGGGAAGCCTGATGTTTCCCATGCCCCAAGGATGAGTTTTGTTTACTTGGGGCTGGCCCAACATAAGAGCCTCTAATTCCACCCGAACTCACTTGTCCATTCCCTCTCTAAGATTTATTACTCTCTTTTGTGCTCTTGAGTGGTTGTTTGATTGCACCCTTATCCTTCTTCCCACCTTGTAATTAGACGAAGTGGCAACAACTTGGATGGCCTCCTTGAATCCTGTGATTTTGAGCTCATGTTGGACCTAGGGTTTGAGCCCATTGAGAAACAGTCTATACTTGGTGTCCTCATCAAGTTTCGGGATTTGTATGATGATATTTTGGTATTCCCGAATATATTCTTCTAGATCTCTGGTGTGTTGGAACTCCTTTAGCTTTGCCTAGGATTTGCGTATGGAATTGCCTGGATGAAAGTTCTCAATCAAAGCCTTCTTCAATTGCTCCCATGTTCTGATAGGTCTACCTGTTCTAGCCTTTTCTTCTTAAAGCATGCCAAGCCACTGGGTCTTTGCTATTCCATCCAAGTATTGGGCAGCAACACGAGCTTGTCTTTTGGTAACACATTCATACATTTCTAGGAACTCTTCTGTTTCAAATAGAAAGGTATCTATCACAATATCATACATGTCAGCTGATCTTTCACAATCCCAATCTCATCATCTAATTTCTTTTCCAAACCCTCAATCTTATTTTGATGGCTTTTATACAAAGCCTACTAAGTTTCTAGCAATGATCATAGCTCTCGATTTTCATCTTAGAGCTTTTGGTTAGTAAGTTGGAGATCATCAACAACATCCCCAAGTTGTTCCACACGGTTCCTCAGCACAAAGTTTTGAGTTAGGGAAAGTGTGTATATTGTGCTAGAGCCCATCTTTGGAACGAAAGGAACTTCCATCGGATTCCCCAACTCTTGGATCATATGATCTTGCTTAGCTGTGGGTAGATGATGTATGATAATGCTATCTACTTGCAATAAATGGCTCAATGTTCTTGTATCTTTTTCGGGGGTTCATCAATATCCCTCTTACCAGTCATCTCAACATCCTCATTTTTGTGTACACCCTTGTACACATTTGCATCACCATGCACCTCCTTGTGCAAACGACTATCATCTCCAACTAGTCCATTGTGAGGATTGGGACTAGGAGGAGCATTGTCAAGATTTTAGTTGCCTTGCTCTTCTTTTTGTGTGTCATGGTAGGACATGAGTCATGGACAATGAATCACAATCACGAACCCATAATCAATACCATCCTTGAACTACAAACAGTCTTTGATACCAAGTGTAACAACACTACTTTGATGGAGCACCATTTGACACCACCCTTGAGTCCAAAATTAGCTATACAACCTAGAGCAGACCCAAGATGGACTACACCTCAACAATCATAACACCTGCAAGTACAACATGAGTGCTCATCACCTATTAGTTCATGGGTTAGGAGTGTATTGAGTACGCCACATGAAATCATATAAGTGACATGATCAACCCTACACACAAGCATGAACACAATAAGCACATGCAACCACAAAGACACCATTCTCCTATAAGAGCTAAGACACGTTCTTAATCTAACATATAAGCCCCACTCTTGAAGAGAAGGGTGGTGACATAAGCATCCAAGTTGAAGCTCCTCTACAACCCTACATATCCTTGTGACGAAGTACATGAAGGAATCAGGGCTAATGTAGTTCTTTAATGATGGTTGTGATAGCTTGGAATTTGTGAGGATCTCCATGCTCCTTTTGCCCTTGTTCCAAAGGGAAACAACCTTTGATCCACCAAGAAGGCATGTTTTCCTACAACTATGTCCTTGATTCTTTAATAACTTGAAATTGTCGTTTGCAGTAGTGGTGGATCGAACTTGGAGTGATTCCTAATTTTGAAACTGATCAAGATTTGAAAATTTAGCTTACCACAACCCATGAAGCTATGATTTTTTTCCCACAATTTTCAAAAAATTTAGCACAGGTTGGAGTGAAGGACCCAAGTGCGTATTCTTTTTACTATGAGTGTCAATTTTTGGACCATGACTCATGGAGTACTGATGGTTGACTTCTGGGTTTACCATGACCTAACCACGGGCTGTAGTGAAACTGATTTTCCTGAATTTCTTAAGAACTACAAATCAGATTTTGATGTAACTTGCTTTTCTGGATTTACCTGAGCATGTTCTACATCCTCGTAGATTCAGATGAAAAGAATTCAACATAATTTGAGGGAATTGAATTAAATTAACAATGTTGACTTTCAGCTTCTTGGAAACTTGAAAATGGATGTAATCTGATGCAAATAACAGATGCCTTTGATTTGGTTCTTGGGCCCTTGGCCAGGTGGTTAGCATGCACAGCTTTGTACTTGAAGGTGCTGGGTTCAAAGCCTAGTACCAGTATCTCTTTGCACCCTTTGCACTTGCTATGCCACTAGCCTAGGGGTGTATACTAGGGATGTAATCAGATGCCTTAAGTTTGAATTAATGTTGGAAGGCAGAAATGATGCTATAAGTTGTTACAAATAAGTCTGAAACAGAATCGGTACTTAGAGAAAGACTTGTTGCTTTGTTGCTTCAAATGGTACTTTGTGCTAGCAAGGAATGATGCTTGAGAGAAAATTTGGTACTTGAATGTTGCTGTGAAATTGGTACAGAATTTGAGACAAAATTTTGGCAGAGTTTAGGTAAGAGAATTTCATTCATTTCAATGGAAAAGCTTGTATATATTTATAGATTTTTCTTGGGGCCAATCTATGTCTATGAGAGGAGACTTGTCCGAGGTGGAATGGGTATAAATAAAGAAAAGGCTTTAGGTTTTGGGGCTTTCCTCTTCTTATCCGCCTGTAGATGAATTAAATTTAATAAAATATGTTTGACATGACCTTTGGACTTCTAGCTAATGGGATTTTAAGGAAATAGGGATTTTTAAACATAGTTTTGTGCCCTTGTTACAGAAATACTAATTGTCTAACTAATCAACCATGTGGGTACATGATTTTGACTTCGTAGCTTCATCTTGTCTTCATATTGGAATGATGATAAAGACGAAAAACACATACTATATCCAACAAAAAATGATGAAACACTAGTTAAATGGTCAAAAGTAACCTATGATAAAACTTGCCACCACCTTGTAGACCTTCAGTTTGGCCATGCAATACCTCAATCTATAATTTCATGTGCCAAGCATCTGCCAAGGAAAGAGAAGATGCCCTTGTCTTTGATCTTTTCTATCTTTCATCCATTCAAGGGAAGGCAATATGGCATAAAAATGTTTGTCTGACCTTAATTTTTTCAACCATGATTTAAATAGTTCTAATGTAGATGTAATACTGGATTCTTTCTATTATGATTTTGATGGAATCCTAGGGGTTTAGGGCATTTGGATTGAGATTGTCCTTAATAGGATTCAACTAATCAATATAGATACTGTAAATATAGGCAAGATATTATCAAAGAAAAATTTTTGGGATTCAATTCTGATTAAAATAGAGGCAAAAGGTTACTTAGGGGGTGTTTGGTTACTGGTTAAAGCTGATTAAAATATGATACTCATTTGAATGAATATTAATAGCATTGCTAAAAAATAGTTTCCTACGTGATTGGGGTTTATGTACCCTCAAATTCCTTGGAAAAGGAGAAATTCTGGAATTGTTTTCAAATCGAATATGTGAATTTAGAGATCTTGATTTACTTAGAGGAGCTTTTGCATGGAAAAAATAGCCCTCTATTAATTTTGTCTTGATCGAGTTGGTCTTTAATCTAAATTGAAATTGGTTTAATTCTCCGTCTTTCCCAAATCTTTCTCCAAAACCACTCTAATTCGGTGTCCATCCTCCCTTCCTCGGTGTTTCATCCTCAACTTTGAGCATGTGAATTTTTTTAGCGTTGTTCTAGGCCATGGAAAAATTTGGTATTGTGGTCTCCCTCACGAAGCCATGTCACATGAGACCTCTACTTCCTGTAAAGCTTCTCATCAGCATAAATTTCTTGCAGCTTTGAAAGGATCAACTCCTTCTCCTGGACATCCTCACCTTGTTCTCATTGAAGCTGGATAGCATGTAATCTCTGAATCCATTGTTGCTTCTGGAATCTAAATGGATATTTTTCCTCCAGTGCCCAACTTTTAATGTCTTTTGATTGTTCACAGCCTATTTTTTAGAAAATCCTGCCAAATTCTCTCCATTTCCTCCCTTAAACATGGTCTCACTAACCAAAATCTTTTTAGCCTAAAGGGAGGATGGCCACCCTTCAAGATTCCTATAGAGACTAGCCGTGGGCAATGGTCAGACGCCCTTCTGTCTAGATTTGTCAGGAAGAAATATGCATTTCCCATCAAGTTAACAGCTACTCAAGCTTGATCAATCCGTGACACGACTCTCTCATTTTCTTTCCTTAGATTACTCTAAGTGAAGTAGCATCTGTGGAACTGAAGTTCAATCAAGGAGAAATCATCTGCACTGATGCATCTTTTCAATGCTCGTGGGAGGGTTGGAACTGCTGCCCTACACCATCCGTAAAACAGTAAACAAGAAGACAGGTAACCCATCAGACAAATGTTGAAGTCTCCCACGATTATTCACTTTCTCCTGTCCTGAACTGCTTGAGCAGCCATTCTTAGTTGAGCCATCCAGTCTTTCCATAGAAATTGGTGAGCCATAGGTCATGGAACTGGTCATAACCTATCTGAGCCAATTTGATTCAAGGACAACGTGCATCTTGTATCTAGAGAGGATATTGCAACCATTATTTTTAATTAAATCGTAGAGAGGGTATTCCTTTTGTATAGGTACTCTATCTCCTACAATTCCATGAAATGATTCTCATAGTCTACTATGAGACCTTTGGCAGTTGACCACCTTGAGGGTTTTTTGCTTCCCTGAATGAATATCCTTTTGAGCTTATCGCTGCCTGATAAACACACTTGAAGGTCGGGCATTCTTCTTTTCGACATCCACTTTGTGGACCTGCAGTAGAGGCTTGAGAATCTAGCATTTCACAAAATTGACCACTAAGCCCCAAAATGAAGATACCCATGGCCCTAGAGGGGGCAACATGGAAGTGACCCTCGGCTCCTTCAACGTCACTACAGCATCATGGGTCTGTTGATCTGGATTTATTCAAAGCTGAAAGATTTATTTTAAAATATATTGCCACACTATAGGCTTTTTTCTTGTAAAAAATTAGTATTATCTTTTCTATTTATTTTTTTTGAGAGAATGTTCGGGATTGTATTACTGAAAATATAGTACAAGGAATTACAAAAAGTGGGTCAACAATGTTGTCCCATGTGGGGTGTGGTTACAACCCAAAATCAGCATGCCAAACTATGCATTCGTCTGATTGCACATCTGTCTTTTACATCAAGACGCTCAAAACTAAAAACGACAAGGGAGGGGGGGAGGGGCGGCGGCTAAAAACTGCAACCCCACTATGGGCTCATTGGTAGCCTATGGCACGCACAGTGTGGCCGCTCTAGCGCATGAAGAATGTCCAGTGTGTTACGATGGAGCTCCGTGTCCACAAAATTGGTGGCCTACTGGATTCCTTGCATGGTTGACGTCCCCCCATCTGGATAGAAACATGACGAGGTTTGACGGATGTGGCGCCTGAGCTCCCCCCAAGTGCTGTCACAATTGATGCCAAGGATGAGGTATGGACACCGTCCAGCCCTAAGCCATTGGCGCACACTATGTTCGTGTGCCCGGTCCAGCTGGTGCTGCCTCTGTGTCTCTTCCTCCTGTTCTCGCTCTCTCTATGCTCGTTCAGCCTCCTTGCGCTCCCTTCCGACGGTTTCCTCCTGAAGTAATTCATCTCTCACTTGGGCCCAGATCTCGTCCACTAGTCGGGCCCGGGCTGCATCGGCTAGGAGGGTTTGTTGTCTAACTCTCTCCTATTCCCTTTCTTGGAATTGGGTTTCCAGCTTGGCCCAGGCTTGTGCAAGGGCTTCCTGCCACTTTGCCTCTCATTCTCGATGCTCAGCATCGTGTGCCGCGGCTATGGCCTCCTGTGCCGCTTGCTGCAACTCCTCATCCCTGCTCTCGTTGCACCTTGAGGTTTTGGGTGGCAACGTCTCCGGCTCCGCCGTGGGGTTTGGGGGTCTCTGTCCTCGTTGGTTGAATCTTTTCTGCGTGTAGATCACCGCTGGTTGGGTCTAGAGGCTCTCCCGGCTGGCTGGAAACAATGGACCAGGTGGGGGGCCTCCCTATAGGGGGGCACTCTGTGACTCCGATGGGTTTTGCCCCCTGCCATAGGGCCAGGATGAGCCTTGAGTGATGGCCTTGCCTTTGTAGTTGTAGGGTCGTCAGAAAAAACCGAGGCAAGTTAACCCTACATCCTAACTTAAGGCATCGGAGGAAGGTGAAGTGGATGCCTTGGAGTTTAGATCTGTTGCCAGATTGGACATAATATCTATCCACGAGATCTGTCGCTCGGGCCCAGATTTAGGGTAGGGAGGATCTAGGCACTTGTTTGCTCTGCGTGCGTGGCACCGGCCCGTCAAAAAACATTTCTGCGTCCTGTAGCCCGTGCGTAGATGGTAAGATGACTTTGCCATCGGCCTGGGCCCCTAGACACCTGGCAATTGAAGCTTATGTGATGATGACCTCTCTCCCCTGAAAGTAGGTTTGATCGTTGTGCCAATTGGTGAAGAAAGCGTCATTTGACAGGTTCGGGTCACCAACCAGTCATTGCAGGGTGTCGCTCTACCTGCATTGTTCCACCATTTGCCAAAGTTCTTCCTCCCCTTGGAATGCGGCGTTGTCAGGCTCGTATGTCGGCGTGACAGCCATCGTCGCCTTGATCTCTTTCCACGTGCTTTGAGCCTGGGAAACCACTAGCCTTGGGGGGGGGGGGGGCACAGTCGGTGTTGTTGGAAAATTGTGCGGTTTCTTGTTTTCCACGCTACCCATAAAAGTAGCGTGGCCCGAGAGTCGCCTGTGAGGTGCATCGGGGGTGGTGCACCTGTAGCATGCCACGTGGTGCACATGTAGGCGCATCCAGAGGTGAAGTGTCGTACTGTTTCGGGCACGGTGCCACATAAGGGACATGTGTCGTTTGAAATGAGGCCCCGCCTGCGTAGAAGCACATGAATTGGCAGCGTGTCCTTTCGTATAAACCATAGGAACATTTGGATTTTCTCAGGGAGCCGCCCCCTCCATATCTGTCACCAGCCTGGAACCTGTGGGTACTTGGCTACCATCAGGCGGCATGGTGCAAGAACCAACCACCCTTGTGCCTACATTTCACATGCGTGGCGGCAGAGCGTTTGCTAGGGTCTCAAGTCCTGTGCCCTTGCCTCCCAATGGTGGTATTTCACATTCATAACTTGAATCCACTGGGCTGGTTCCCCAAGCGTGCACGTGAACCGGAGAAACAGGCATTGTTGTCCCATCATGAGCTCATCCTCGAACTTGGAGATGCCCAGCCCCCTTGCGTTTCAGGGGCATGCGACTTGGTCCCAACTTACAAGGTGGATTTTGCACCCCCTTTGCCCCTTGTCCAAATGAAACGCCAGATCTACATGTTGAGTTTGTTAACAATGGCGTTGGGAGGGGTGGCGACCGCTGCCACAAATTGGGTTATTGTCGTAAGAATCCTTGATGCCACCACCAATCGCACCTTTCTAGCCAGGAAACGATTGGCCTAGTGTCCCATCCTTCTTTCAACCTTCTGCAATAACGTACCCTAAGACATGCTCTGCCCCCACTAGAAGAGTGGGATACCCAGGTAGGTGTCTTTGACTGTTTCGGGCAGAATGTTTAGGACTTGTATGACTCGGTTCTTAATCTGTGTATCCACGTTGATAAAATGAGCCGTTGACTTAGCCCTGTTAATCTTTAGTCCTAGCTCATCCGTTAACCGAGAAAGTGCGACATTGATGCACCGCGCTTGTGGGACCCCTGCATGGCTAAGCAACATTGCGTCATCCGCATAGTGTTCAGCCCGACATTCCACCCCTGCAATGTCTAGGCCGTCAACCCCTGACGTCCTACAATAATGTTGCATCAGATCCATAGTGATAATGAATAGCAGGGGTGATAGGGTGTCCCCCTGCCGTAATCCCCTCCTAGGTGAGGAGAGACCCCACAATTGCCACCCCCACGTCAAAGGAGAAATCTGTGGATGATTGCATGTGGATACAAAGTTGGATAAAACCTAGGTCAAAACCCTTTCGTTGCATAATGGTTGTCAGGGCTTCCCAGCTGATTGTATCATATGCCTTGGTGATGTTGAGCTTGAGACAGAGCCCTAGGAAACCTGTTATTTGAAGTGAATGAAACACCTTCTACATGAGAAGAACCTGGTCCTGCAGGGTTTAGCTTTGCACAAAACTTGTTTGGTTTACTCCCACTAGCTTGGGCATTAGCGGCGCAAGCCTACAAACGATCAATTTGGAGAAAAGCCGAATCAAAACATTGCATACCTCGATAGGGCGAAAGTGTTCTGGGTGGTGTGCCTCCACTTGCTTTGGGATGCACACTATTTGAGAACAATTGAGCTCCCTTTGGACCTACCTCTTGGCTAGCATAAGGTTGAAAGCGTCCAGAATATTGGGTCTCACAATATCCAGGAAGGTCTTAAAGAATTCTAGGCTCCAACTATCTGGACCAAGTGCCTTCCCTCCCGGCATGTCGCTGATGGTTGCGATGAGTTCCTGCCATGAGAACGGGGTCAATAGTTGAGCGTTATGCTCCTCGTTTAGCACCTACATAATTTGGACGGAAATGGGCTTGGTGGGTCGCTTGGCCCAGATCCTGTCCTATTACTGCGTCAGCTCCCTAGCGACGCTCTGTGGTTCATCAATTATCCCCCCCTCCATGGTGCGTAAACAACGTGGCTGGCTCCATCCTTGTGTCTTAGCGACGGCAAAGAAAAAGTTCGTTTGCCTATCCCCCTCTTGGAGCCATCTAACCCGTGATTGTTGTTTCCAGTAAGTCTCCTCTTCTAAGTCAAGGCCTTGAAGTTGCCGCAGAATGTTTTGCTCTTCTTCATGTAAGTCCTCCCCAGCTTCCTGTCTGGTTTGGATTTGAATTAGCTTATCCCGGAGCACCCTGTGACCCGTCCTGAACGAGAATTTGTCCTCCACTGGTAGGGCCTGGATAGCCCATTTCAGGCGAAGCAAACCATCTTTGAGGAAGTTCTTGGGGTCTCCCTAGCCCGGCTGGTAGTCTGCCCAAATGTCCTCAACTAACGGCCTCAACTATGGTTTAGACAACTAGGTTGCCTCAAAACAAAAAGGTCGTAGGGTCTGGGGCCTTTTAGGTCCGAGTGAACAAACTAGGGATCGATGATCCGAGGCAACCCATTCTTGTCTTGTAACCCGTGCATCCAAGCGGAGGAGGAGGTCAGAACTAATGCAGACCTGGTCAATTCTAGAGAGGATGCGGTTTGGGCCTTTCCTCCTATTTCTCCAGGTGAATTGGCAGTTCTCAATGGGTAGGTCCACTAGCAAGTGGACCACCAGGAAATCCTGAAACTCCTGTGCGCCGGAGGGGGGGCTTTCCCACCAGACTTTTCCCACAGATGCAATCTCTGGTTGAAGTCCCCAACGATTAGCCATGCTAGGCGGCCTTGTACCAGCGCCGCTACACATTCATTTCCTGCAGCCTCTGCTCCCATGTTTGTGTCCCATAGAAGTTGGTCAGCCAAATCCCTTGGGATGGGATATGGACTGTCATGGTCCATTGTGAGGAGTCAACCAGTGTCATGTCGTAGCGAGCTAAGATAGCAAGACCTCCTACCCAACCCACACAAGGGTGCACGTGGGATTTCCAGCCATCCCAAAGGAGATGGTGTGATTCTGTCACCTGCAGCTTGGTTTCTTGGAGGCATGTCATAGTCTTCATCATGGACAATTCTACTCAGGGTATTTCTTTTATAGGGTGTACCTTTTCCCCTACAATTCCTGCTAAAGATCTTCATGTATGCCTAGATGAGTGGCGTTGGTAGACCTCCCTGAGGGTCTTCTGTAAACCCAAGCCAATATTTCGTTGAGCTTGTCTAGCCTTGGACAAGCTCTCACTCAGGCGTTCGGGGCGGCTCGGCCCCTCCCGTATCACTGGGCTACAGCTTGAGTCCTTGGATGCAAGCTCCTTCTCTAGGGGTTGATGGGACATGGTGCTCCTCCTAACCACGTTGACCCATTCGCCATTGGTTGTTTTGGGGGGGGGGGGGGGGGGNGGGGGGGGGGGGGGGGGGGATGGTTTGTGGTGAGGCCAAGGCTGGTTTGGAGGCGGGTGCAGTTGGCCCTTACGACCCACCGTGACATAGTCCCCACCCTCGACAAGCTGTTGGGCCTGGTCCCGCGTCCGTGTTGGCCGGGCCCTCTGAACCCGACAGTCATCCTCCTGGTGACTTGGTTTCCCACATCATGCACAGCCTTCTCCTCGGTCTTCTCGGGCCTTCGGTCTTCGTTCTAGGTCTAGCTCTGCCTCCAGGTTTTTAAACTCAACCTGGAGTTGTTCCTCCCCTCCTCAGAGCTCCAACACTATTTCCCGAATCAGGTCCTTGGCCGACAGACTTTGCCACACGTAGAAATGGGCGAATCCCATGCGCGCCATTGACTGCGTGACTCTATCGAAAGTGATGAACTTCCCAAAGAACCCTGCCATCCGTTCCAGGAACTCTAGGTTCTACATTTCCCATGGGATCCTGGACACTCTAATCCACACTGGGGCCTGGGCAAACAGGTCCATCTCACAGTGCGCCCTTGGGAGCCAAGGGGTTAAAGCCAGCCCCCGAGCACCGTAGAACCACAGTGTCCCTAGTAACATCGTGTCCCGAGCTTGCTGGGACGGAAAAATGAACAGCAGCAAATCCTTTGACAAGCTCCGGACTTCCACTTGTCCAATCTTCCAGTTTTCGTGCACCCACTTGTGGATTAATTCCATCCGGGGGCGAGCGCCCCGGGACATGAAATGGCCAATGAGGCTCCGTTGCATGGTGCGGACTCCCTCCCTTGGGGGGCCGCTGACCCGGAGGCGTATGGTGTGGTTGACATGGGAGTGTGCCTCGATCTTCCCATCAGGTGCTCGCAATGCGTTCCCCCCTTGGTCTTGTTTGGCCCTGACCGTGTCCTCCCCGTTTCCCTGCTGTTTACCATCGTCCAGGAGTCCCGGGTTGGCATGTTCCACTCCAGTGTCGGCCGGTTTACCATTGTTTGCCCTTGCGCTCCCTTGAATCTCCGCTCTTGCGCTCGTCTCTGCTCCTACGCTCTCCTATGTCACCGCTCCTGCGTTCGCCTGTGTCTCTGCTCCCATGGCTCTCTGATAAATCTGTTAAAACTCATCTCTTCTATTTATAAGTTAAAGGTCTCTTTTAAAATATTTTGGTCTGGGGTGGCTGCTTACTGAAATATGAAAATGGAGCTTTTCTATATCCTTTTTAACATACATGCTTATTTTCTTTTAAACGTACTTTTGCCTTTTATTGCTACATATGGTTTCTCTCGTCAATCACGAGGTGTGTTGTCAAGAAGGCACAATGAACTATGCTTTTTGGTTATTAAAGAGCATGCCTTTTATTCATAACCTATTCAACTAGCAATTTCTAACATTATACATTGTGCAGAATTTAGACTTAATTGGATCATTATGCAGGAAAACATGACAATAGCTCTTGGCATTTGCCTGAGACTTCTGGAAAACAGCCGTTGTGCAGACAGCGTTCACAAGTATAATGTTTTGAATTGCTTCTTTAATACAACATTCCTTTTGGTTTGTGCATTACACTTACCCTATTGAGATTTTTGTGTAGCACGGCTGCAGCAACGTTTCGACAAGCTGTGGCCTTAATTTTTGATCATATCTTATCCTCTGAGTCCTTACCGATAAATAAAATTGGTTCAAGCAGAAATGTGTCACGAACCACTTCTGTTTCAGATGATGTCAGCCGAAGTATTTCTAAAAATATGTAAGTTCATTTTTAAATAGATTTTTTTTCTCATAATGATAAACATATCGTTTTGATTTCTTTAACTACCGATGGGTTTTGAACTTCAGATCTGTAGAGAGCAACATTGTTTCAGGATCACCCTTACGGTCATTATCGAGTGATAGATTATCAGTTGCTGGAAAGTTAGGACTTCAATTATTTGAAGACCTGACAGCTCTTGCTGCAGGTGGATCTGTATGTAACAGATGCAAGATTTGTTTTAAGCACTTCTTATTAGGCTTCCCTCTCTTTTCTTCTTTCTATTGCATTAAACACTGCTGTGTTGATTTGTCATACTTCAACATGCTCAGTCGTTAACATTTAACAGGCAACCTGGTTACGTGTTGCTGCTATACAGAAAATATTTGCATTGGATATTTTAGAGTGAGTATATATGTGATCTTTATGTTTTTATGACATTATTCCTTTTAATTGTACGAAGTGCTTTACTTTAAGCCTGAATTTATTCCGTTTAGTTCAGTTTTGCTAATTATTTGAATTAATGAATTCATTATTACAGTTTCCATGGGTTGATCTAGGGCAACTGTAGTAGTATAAAAAAAGTGCTGTAGGACAGAATCATGCACATCTGGTGGACAGGGAATTATACAATCATGAACAGAGAGGCATGCTAATTGAAGGAGGGGATGGCTGCCATTGCTTGAACAAGTAAAGAGGTGATAAAGGGAGATCTTTTGAGCCTGATGTTGTAACATAACATTAGGTACACATGACTTCTATAAGTTTGTTCTAATTTAAAACAATTAATAACGTATAATGGAGGGCTGGTCAATCGTGATAGCTGTTGAAGGCCTAGCATATAGGCAACATCCAAATATATGCCATGTTATACTTTATGAAATAAGCTACATAAGGGATTTGGTGACAGTTATGCACTCTTTATACAATAGGTGCTTTACTTAATGGTTAAAGGAACTTTTCAGATTCTCTTAGGGCATGCTTGCTTATGTGAATCCCTGGGTACTGGCATCTATATAGATGTTGAGTCCAGAGATTCATGAATCTAGATTGATTACACCTCTGAAGGTCAAATCCAGAAAGAATAACAAAAGTAATAGGACTGGGTGATTCTGCTGGTTCACATGAGAATCCAAGGATGTGTCCATGCAAAACCTAACAATTTTTATAGTATGAGAAGTGGAATCCACTGATTTGTGTAACCAAACACTCCCTTAAGTTTTCATGTTACGTAGTTTTGTGGCATAAACCACAAATATGGATAAGCAGTATGTGTGTTAAACTGGTGGTGTAACTGTTATATGATTGGAGATAGGCTAGTGGTGTTCTATATTATAAAAGAATATCAATAAAACTGAAATGAAAATTTTATAGGATAATAATCAGGCCTGCTATCTTATATGGTGCTGAATCTTAGGTTGTACAAAAGAGGCACGAACAACAAATTTGTGTGGCAGAAATCCGAATGCTTAGATGGATGCTGAATATTATTAGAAGAGATAAACTACATAATATAGATATTAGAGGAAGACTTGGAGTGGCTGCTATTTCAGATAAGTTATAAGAATAGTGCTTTATATGGTTTGGACATGTGCAAAGAAGATTAAACAATGAGGTCATAAAAAAGGTTGCTACATCATTGTTCCAGCAAAGCCACCGAAAGGAAGAGCAATAAAGACATTGGAAAAACAATTGTAGATGATTTGAAGAAACTACAAATAAAGATAGATTTAGCTCTTCATAAAGGCGAATGGTAAAAATGAACTTGTGTAGCGGACCCCATTTCATTGGGACAAGGCTATGATGATGATGATGATGTATCAATAGTATAATTAGATTATCTCTTTTGTTTGTTGTCATTAGGTTCAATGTAAACACAGAAAATTGGCATACTCTAAAGTACAAATGATTGAATTGCAATCTTGCAGCGGTTGTGAGGGGGTGTGGGCTATTGTTTCTAAATCAGCAATAGGATCAGCCATCTCTTTCCAGGCTTTCTGGGCAATAAATTTCTGGATCTCAGACCTGATGAGTCATTGCTATTTAGATTTTTCTTCAAAAGTTTCACAAGTCTTGGGGATGTAGGGATGCGAGGACACATGGATGTCCACCGCCCCAGCCCCCAGCCCCCACCCCCAGCTGCCTCCTTCCCCAGTTTAGGGATGTGAGGGTTTTTTGGGGACCTGCCAGAATGCATTGGAGATGTTATAGAATGGATTGGTTGATATGCGATTTGAAGATAGCCTAGCAACTATTGTAAGCTTGTTTCTGTTTTTCATCGAAATTTTCAGCTTGCTTACATTTCGTGTATGCCAAGTCATCCTTGAGTTCGAGAGTTTTTCTAGGTTATTTTTCAGGCTGAGCTGAGCTGTTTCCCAAGCTTTTAATTATTGGTAGAGGGAGATGGGGTGGCAAGGTGTCTAAAGGAGGAGATAATATAGCAATTTAATTTTATAATTGGTTATTATGAAGGTGACAAAACAAGCTTGTGTCTCAGTTACTATATTTTCGTTACAAAACAAGGTGACAAATGGTTTTGTATAATGGTTTGGGTGATTAAAGGACACAAGTGACCATAAAATGTGGGATTTGATATACACATTGAAAGGCATCCAACTCTATATGCTACCATCACTTGGATATAACGGAGGACATAGTTGGGTTTCTGCAGGTTTTGTACTAAGAAACCATGGCTTGGTTCACTTTCATTTTTGAACTTAACTTTGATATCCTCCTTAAAGTCATTAGTGGTCTGTAAGGTGTGTGCACAGTTATGCTTGGTTTATTGAAAGCCTTCAAGTGTTGTATTGCTTGATCCCGTTAGGTTCAATGACTCTAGATATTAAGTGTAAGTATGCTTATTTTTAGAGAGTTGTGGTCAAATCCACCTCCAAGGTAAAGTGCATGAAATGTAAATGCAACAATCCACTCAGCATGTTATAGGGATGAATGTATGCTCAAGAGTTATCTACTGTCTTCCTAAAAAATGCAATATGCTTTAAACAAAGCATGCACCAAAAAAAAAAAGAAAAAAAAAGAAGCATCATAACCTTTAAAAACTAGGTGTGATACTAGGTAATCTTTCTTATCCTAGGATTCAAGGGGATCATCTTAAGTATAGTTTAGAAATTGTATTGATCCCTCAAAGTTCATGTCATAGTGTTTGTGTCATTATTTCATGTTCAAGTCCTATGTTATATTTTAAGTCTTTTGTTATGTACTTTTATGTTTGTCAAAGTCAACTTAGGAGTTAGATGTTAAAGTTAATGAAGTTTTTTATTTAAAAGATTAGGTTATTACAAGGAAAAAAGTGAGAAATGGGTTACGTCTCATTATGTGTTGTGTCCCCTTCTTGAAAGCTATATAAGGAGTCCACAACTTTCTATTCAAACTTGATGTGAGACTAAAGATAAGTTGCTCATTGCATTGTATTGTGCTCTCATTTCAATTAATAGAGAAGGAGAAGAAGAAGTTGCTTATGCTGAAGTTCTATGAGTTTCAAGCTCTTTTCTTTTCTTTGTTATTGTATAATGAGTTCATAGCGTAGATCATGCTTTAGCCTAGATTTTCACAATTAGTTCACATTCAATTTAATAATTGTTCACAATCTATTTTATAGTTTTTTTTTTTTTTGCAAAAAGGTTAAGGACTTTCATTAAAAAAGGGCCAGGGGCAGTAAAAAATCCCCAATAGTCGATAGAAATGAGATGATCACCCCCCAAGGGGGATGGAACCCCACACAAGGGATGCATGCCCCAAAAATAAAAATTGGGTGTCAAAGTAGCCTAGCTGAAAAAATCCGTAGTAAGGGAGGGTACAAAACTACGTAGTCACTGGGCTATTTAAAGTACTACAGTCAAAACCAAATCCCAAGAACCCCATTGCTTGTATCGGACAACCCCTCTTGGTCCTTATAAATTGTGCCATCAGACGGGTCTTGGAAGTCTAGTACAAGGGCATTGTGACCATTTCTGGGCATGCACCGTATGCAAGGCCGCTTTGTAATGTTTTGACACAACAAAGCCACGACCTCTGGAAATTCCTTATATTGCTCCTCTCGCTGCTTCTTGGTGGCTTCGTTCAAGGTGGTGGCCTTATCTGGGTGGACCTTAGTGGATGTAATCCTTATGAGTCTCCTTAGCCCGGCACACCAAGCATTGTGGTTTATCCCCATGACCACGTATGGGCATATCTTCCCATTTGAAATAAACGCCTATTAGACTTGTGTGTAGTGTCTTGGTTCATCTTCATTTGCTGCTCCTCTAAGAGGGCCTTGGTTCGATGTTCGTTCTCCTCTTCCTCTCTTCTAAGCTACACTTGCTCCTCTTGTCGTAAGTCCTCCCTTATTTTCTCCCTAAGCTGGTCCTCCATCTTGCTTTTGAAAGGAACATCTTGTAGCTCTTTCTGGTGCCATTCCTCCACTGTTGCCTCTATGAGTTGCTGCCCTTCTTGCTTCCACTTAGCCCCAGCCTTCTCCTCATGTCATAAGAGTTTTGCCTTCCATTGCACTTGTTCCTCCACCCTCACATTGACTTTGATCTTAACAGTAGCCCTGCGGAGGTTAGCCTCCAACTTATATTACAGTTCCTTGTAGATTTGGTCATCAACACTTTGGAGTTGCTTCTTTAGGCATAATGGCAAGGTTTGTGGTGGAGCCTGGCTAGTCAGATCTCTCGCTTGCCCTTGTTGGCCCCTCCCATCCCTTTGGTATTGTTTGCGTGAAGGAGAATGACTCTCCCTCCTGTGATGGTCTGTGCCTTGTATAAATCATGGTGTAGGAAGTGGACTTCATTTGGTAGCGGTTCCAAAGGTCACATTGCCCTCCACAAGGCTAGGATTAGGCTAGAGTGATGCCCCCTTGTCCCCTTATAGAGGGAGGCTAAGAAAACTTTAGGTAGATTGGGCGGCTGCCCCAGTTGCGTCCAAGGCGAAGTGCACCCCTTGGAGCTTCCTCATATTACCAAACTAGATGAAAAATCGTTTAACAAGTTCCGCTGCGTCCTACCATGTTGGAGGCAGAGCCGACTTGAGGACTTGGCCACTCCTGGTTTTTAGGACCGGCCTTGAGAAGAAGCCCTGAACATCTTGGAGCCCTTGTCTTGAGGGTAACACTATCTCTACCACCATTGACATGTTAAGGTATTGGACGATGGCCATTTCTGTAAGGATGATATAAGCACCACATAAGGTAGTAGTGCCTCCCCTCCATTGTGAAAAGAAGGATCCACCCATGAAGTCTAAGTCATCGACGAGAAGGGAAAGGTCACCCTATCCCATTGGCACCATGAATGCCCATAGCACCTGGTTACCTCTAAAGCTCTAATAGTTGGGCATGGAGGTGAGTGTAGCCCCCATGGCCGCGGTAGCCTCCTTCCAAAGCTTGGAGGCATGCAAGGTAGTTTGTTTTTGGTGGCATGAGCAATGTGGCTTGAAAAATTCAGTTGTTTCTTGTTCATCAAAGAGTCTAGAGCACTGCTCTAGAAGGAGAATCCTTGCGTAGCTGTTACATTGGCATGATACTTGAGCTGCCCAGACCACTTTATTGAACAGGTAAAGGAATACGCAATGTTGGGTAGTTTCAATGGCATTGTGACTAAGGGGGCAAGTGTTATTAATACAGAGGCTGCGCTCCCGAAGCAATGCCTGTACTGGGAGTGCCCCTTGGATAATAAGACATAGAAAGCATTTAATGTTTTCAAGTAGACAACCTGTCCAAATGTTGTTCCCCCTATGAGTTGTAGGGTATTTATGTTTCATCGTTTTCCATGATGGTGCTTCTAGGATCTCCATCTATGACAACTTTTGGACAAACAAGTAGAGATTTTGCCACAGGTGGGAGTCCTATGTAGTAGCCTCCCACGGGTGATATTTCCTTCTAAGTATTGTCACCTTGTGCCTCCCCACATTGTTTTGCAGGAAACAGTTAATCAGAGATTGGTATTCCATTAGAATAATATCTTTGAACCTTATCACCCCTAGCCTCCAACCTTGAATAGGCCCTTGAGCTGCACACAGATCTCCCTCTTCGTTTTGTGTAGGTGTTGTTCAAGCTATTTGTCCTAGTCATCCATTGATTTGCCTAGGCACCATTAAGCACAATCGATGGTGATGGTTCGCCATGTAACTTAGGGATTGCATCCCTTGCAAATCCCATGGTAGACATAAACACTTAAGAAGTCTACCAACTATGAACTTCAAACCATCGAAATTAGGTTAGGCATCATTGCGGCATGTCATAGTGCTAGGATAAGTTTGGCATGTCTCCCATGGTGACGCTGTTGGAGCATTGTCAAGAAGTATCATGGTAGGTGCACTAGTTGGTCAACCTTCATGCAAAGCATAAATACAAAGTGAGCATTGTGAAGTTTCGATGAGCTCCCTGTTTGCATGGAAAAACACTCAATGAGCTTCACTGTGACTTGCTAGGGGGGAGGTCCCTTGGGTGTCATTAAGCACAATAGACGGTGATGGTTTCCTAGGTCACCTAGGATTGCAACCCCAACAAATCCCATGGTAGACATAAACCCTTGAGAAGTCCACCAATTGTAAATTGCCAATTGCTGGTAGTAGGTTAGGCATCCTCACTGCATGTCATAGTGCTAGGATAAGTCTGGAGTGTCTCCCATGGCGTTGTTGTTGGAGTGTCACCAAGAAGTATCATGGCAAGTTGACTGGCTGGCCAAGTTTAGGCAAAGTATAAACACAAACTAAGCGCTTTGAAGTTTCGACGAGCTCCCTAATTGCACGAAAAAATGCTCAATGAGCTTTGCTGCGACTTGCCAAAGGGGAGGTCCCTTGGATGTCATTAGGCACAACAAACTGATGGTTCCCCAGGATGCAAATGTGTTAGACAAATTGTGGAAGTCAAAATCATTAGGTCCAAATAATACATAGCCTAGAACAAAAGATCGTGAGTGTTGAATAAATGACATGGGCTTAAATTATGATACATCTTAGTTAAGTTTATAACCATACTAAACAAGAAGTTTGCGTAATAGTAGCAAATCAGATCAGCCAACAATGCCATAACATGCAATATTTGCTCATGGAACGTGACATGACTAAAGTTTCCACCTATTCAAGTTGATTGTGCATGCCATCATATTCCACCTAAATTCCTATCTTATGGATGAGTATAAATACCTCCTTTCCAAGGTGTTGGGACTTGAAGAAGATGACAAATAACCTAGTAGTTATGGACACATTGTTCAGGAGTAAGCCCTAGAAGCATCAACAATTGTTTTGATAAAAGAATTGTCAAAACTAAAATGTTTTTATGTCAAAATGTCCATGTAGATGAATGAAACATTATGTTTTATCAAACAGGACATGTGAAATGCTTTTGCACACCTAATTCTTTAAGAATTGACAATGCTAAGAAATTGCAACCAAGACTATCTACAATGGGGCTGAGTAAGAACGTGTTGCCCTTTATAGAGTAATTAAGAGTGTACATTATTATTGGAAGATTGTTGCCATGTTTAGATATTAGGTCAAACATTTTGTTAACCTACCCACAAAAACAACCAAACTTAGTGATGCACTATATATATACCATCTCTCTCCACCTATTTAAAAAAATTTGGATGGTTTTGGGTCTACAACTATATGTTATGAAATTAGACATTTTCTAAGGGAACCAAATTACTTTGAGGAAAAGCTCACGAAAAATGGAAATGCATCTTAAAAACAAATAGTGGTGGCTCAAGTGGCTTTAATTTTACCAGGTAGCCAGTCATTTGCATAGGGTGTTGCATAGGCCTAGTTGATCTCTCAACTGTTTACACTTCATTCTGCCAATTGGCTTTGTGAGAATCTTTGCAACCTACTCAGTTGTTCGGATGTGTTGTGGTTCAATCACTTTGTGGTGAATCAATTGTTGGGATGTTCTATGCAATTCAATCAACTTGTGGTGAATTAGTTTATGTATCAAGTGGAACTTTCTACCCATGTATCTTATGCAATTGTGAGGTTCTTGGTTATATGAATTGCAGATTGATTGTCCATGAACATTTTGTTTTGACCCTTTTGTAGGAAGTGAAGGAATGCTAGTAACTTCCTCATCCACTGTACTTCCTTTCCTATTTTTGACGTAGCTTTGCATTCTACTTTTATTGAAGGATTTACAATTGTCTTCTACATCTTTGATCTCTAGGAGATTGGGGAAGGTCATGATAGAGTCAAGTAACGTAATGTTGATTGCCTGTCAAAAGCATTTGACATAGTCTAAGTCTAAAAATGCTTGTAATCGTAGTTTAATGTTTTTCTTGAATACTAGTTCAATGTATTTTGTCTTCTTTAACAATCTTGGCACACATACCATTGTATTGTAATGACTAGTCTTTGGGTCTAGCCATACACCTTGAAATTATTCTAGTGGCATAAGTATAATGACATACTTAGCTGATCCCATGATTACTACTATTGTATTTGTGTAGACAAATATGGATCATTAACCTTTAGGCCCTGCTGGAGCTATGGCTAAGAGCAAACTTAATCATATAAGATAAATAGAGTTGTAGCTAAGAAATAGTGTTAAATTATTTAGACAGTCATTAATCTATTTTCGAACCAGAAATTCTTTCATTAACAGAAGCGCCAAGATCATGTAACACTAGTAATTGCTTACCATAGCTATGCGTAATGTTACTCTTAATCAAAAGAAATTAAAGTCTTTTTATGGCTTCTGGAAAGTAATGCATTACTAGTATGGATGAATTTACGAAGGCGCGACCTTGATATCGACGCCACTTGCTTGCTGTGCGGGAATGCACTCGAGACCATCCTGCATTTTGCCCTTCAATGTGTTTACATGTGCGCCACGTGGCACGTGATGGGTTGGCCTCCCCCGCTAATGTTGTTTGTTTCCGAGCCACATTGCTTTTATAGGTGGTTTGGAAAATCCGCAACCATATAGTTTTCCAACAGTGTCGGTTGCCTGCCCCTACACCCCCCCNCAACAGTGCCTTCTATACCAACTGGTGGGATGACTGCACATTTTTCCGGGGCATTGACATTATTCTCACGGAACTTGTGATTGCTAGATGTTTGGGGGCCCAGGAGGAGGGCAAAATCATTTTGCCCACTACTCAAGGGTTACAGGATGTTGACATGTTTTTCATTGGGCTAGTGCCACACACGTAGAGTTAGTAGGTGCCCAAATCCACCTTGCCACCTATCTGGGCTTGGGTTGATGAGCTGGTGGACTGGTTTTTTGTATAGTCTGGAAATGGGTCCAAGCTCTAGGGCATCCACTTTGCGTTTCTCAAATGTATGAAGTTGGGCATTAGGGTAAATCTGTGTCGCTTCTTTTTGGTTGTTTTACAACAACAGAGAAGGGGGTGTCATTCTAGGCTTATTTTGGCGTTTTGGCAGGGGGCAACGTGGGTGCAGTTGCAAGCGGGGCCAAGATCGGGTCTTGACCCCTTGGGGTTGTCCTCGCTTGGGCCCTCTTGGTTGGATTTGCTTAGGCCGTCAAGGACTACGTATGCGGTGGTTTATTCTCGGAAGCGGGTTGGCCACCAGGAGTCGAGTGCTTCCAACCCTATGGTGGTGCCAGACGTGTCTTCGTGGATAGTGTCACGATGCGAGGTTTTATGGGATGAGGAGTTGCGTCGTGTGGCGGCGGAGGCTGCAGCCACTGGTCGTGCTGAAGAAAGGCATGACTGGGAAGCCAAGTGGGACGAAGCCCTCACGCATGCATAGGCTGAACTAGAGACCTGTTTCTAGGAGTGGGAGCAGGAGCTGCTTCGGTAGCAAACTTTGCTAGTGGAGGTTGCCCAAGCCCGGTTGGCTGACAAGCTTCGTGCCTAGATTTGGGAGGAGCTGTTGTAGGAGGAGGCTACTTGTAGAGAGCGCGAGGGGGTGGAGTGGGCACAACAGGAACGAGAATAGGACGAGGAAAGACAGAGGGCAGAGGTAGTTAGATCAGGCACACGAGCAGAGCGCTTGCCAGTGGCTTTGGGAGGGGTGTTGTCTGTACATTGTTTTGGGCATCAACTACGACTACTTGTTTTGTGTGTTGGGGGGGGGGGGGGG
>MNCI01034664.1:1231096-1252087 GCA_015680685.1 Gnetum montanum
GGGGGGGGTGGGGGTTGCTTTGATGACACATCCATTGGATGTCTGCACGTTTCCACCTAGATGGGGGGATGTTGGTTGAGGAGCAAAATCGGTGGGAGGCGGCCATGCAAGCAATTCAGCAAGCTGCCAGTTTTGTGGATTCTGAATTGCACCATAACATGTTGGATATTCTCCATGCCCTCAAGTGCTTGCATTGTGTGTCATAGATTGTTGACACAGTTATAGCACCAGACTGTAGTCCCCACTATTCCCCGACTGGCTGATTTGGCCTTTTTGTGCTGTGGTTTTCTTTGATGTAAGTCTTGGCCATTTGGTTTTGTGTTGGCCCCCACCACCCCCCTCCCCCCAGTTTTCCTGGTTTATAGTTGTTGGGGGTTCCCGCACCACACACCCCCTGCCCCCCCGATCATGGGATCATCCATGTTGGCCACCTTTGGTGACCTGATTTTGTATTTTACTTTCTAGTAATATTATCCTGAACATTCTCTCTCTCTCTCTCTCTCTCTCTAAAAATGAAACTATATAAGACAATGTTTATTATTGTTCACCAATATACATGTATGCATTATGATGCATAATCTTGAACCTCCTATGGAGACTTCCATGAAGTAAGAACTAGTCTAATACAAAATCATATTTACAACTAAAAGAGAATCATCAATAGAATTATTGAATAGGTTAAATATAAAATAGTATAGCACAATGAGTTCTTTAGCAATGGAAACATCATTCAGCCTATTAACTTTATTGGTATATGCTTTATGTGTCTTCTTGGGAGCTTGCACTATCAAGGCAACTAGAGAGCCCAATGGTGGGCTTATCAACATAAGCATTATCCTATTAGTTACATCCTTGTATGCCATGTGGAAGCCCATAGTCACTAGTGCAATCATAGAGGTCAATGGTAGGCATCATCAAAACAATGTAAGGTCCATTGGTCATAACTCTTTATGTCATGTAGATGACCATTCCCACCAATGCAACCATAGAATCTAACAGAAGTTAGCATTAAGATCATCATCTTCATTGGTCACAACTTTGAATTATGGAATATGATGATTAAATGTACCACAAAAGAATTAGATAGATCTCATCCATTCATCTATATTAAATAGGAGATCTTATTTATATAATTCCTATCTAATTCCATGATTAGTTAATCCCCTATTAAGAAGATCCTTAAAGGAGATGATTAGGATCATCCCCATGATTTCTTAGATTCATGCTTATCTCTTCAAATCTATTCTTGGGAGATCGAAGCCTATAATTGTAGTAGCATATGTTCATTAGTAAGAGAATTCAAGAGAATTTCACAAGAGTGTGTTTGTTCTAACTAAGTTCTTTATTTCCTTTTAGCTTAGATCATAGATCCATGGCCCTTTAGGTTTTTCATTTGGTATCAAAGCAAGTTAGTTTAGATTTTTGACAATAGATCTCTCAAATATGTTCCAAAATCATGGATCTGTGTCTCTTCAGGTTCTCGTCTTCAATGGAGAGAATTATGAGTATTGGGTGATCAAGATGCATACATTCTTGATCTCACAAGATCTATGGGATTTTGTTGTGAATGGATTCAAAGATGTTGATCAAGCAACATTTCAAGGTTTAAATGAAGAACAAAAGAATGAAGTCAAGGAGCTTCATAAGAAAGATGCAGAAGCATTATTCATCATTCGATTTGGGTTAGATGTGATAGTCTTTCCCAAAATTGTCATGCATAGAACTAGAAAATCTCCATGGGATGCATTAGAGATTGCATACAGGGGATCATCAAAAGCTGGTGTTGTTAAGCTATAAGTATTAAGGAAAGATTTTGATTCTTTGCACATGCTAGATTCAGAGAATATTCATCAATTTATTAGCCAATTTCAACAAGTTCGAAATGGACTTGAAGCTTGTGGAGAAACACCTGAGGAAAGACATGCTATTGAAAAGATTCTTCGAAGTGTAACTAGACAATATGATCCCATTGTTGTGCTATTGAATAAACAAGAGATCTTGATAAGATGACCATGGTTGAGCTCGTAAGAAGCTTAAGAACATACGAGCAAAGGATTACTGATTGTGAGGAGTCAACAACAAATGCATTTTAAGTGCAATTTGAAAGGACATCTAATCAAAATCAAAGATCCTCAGGCGGATCCTCATTTAGAGGACGTGGATGTGCTTGCGGTAGATTTGGAGGTCATGGTTGTGGAAGATCCAATCAATCAAAGGAAGGTAAGCATTGTGATTTTTGTGGCACCAACACCCACAAGATACTAGAATGTTGGTCTAGAAAGAAGTATGAAAAGAAAGGCAAAGCGAAACTTGTAGAACATGAAGATCAACAAAAGGATTAAGAAAAAGGTGAACAATTATTTTATATTGAAAAAGAGGAAGATCAACTCTTGATTTCTACAAAGGTACCAGATGTTGGCAACAACAACAATAGTTGGTATGTTGATAGTGGGTGTAGTAATCACATGATTGGGAATAAGAAGTTTTCAAATCTAGAAAAATATGATGGAAAGGTAACTATAGGTAATGGAAAGAAGTTAACCATTACTAGGATTGGATCACTTGCCTTCACAACAACTCAAGGTAATAAATATATTATCTCCTAGATATATTATGTTCAGGATCTTTCAAAGAATCTATTAAGTGTTGGCCAATTATGTTGTAATAGTTATTGTGTGGAATTTGAAAGAGATGTTTGTAAGATTTTTAAGGCTGATGATGACAAAGGTATTGCCATTATCTTTGTTGGAACCATCCTCTATTGTCGAAGTAGCCTTGGATATACGCTGGATAGAGGCAATGGAAAAGGTAATTAATCAAATCAACAAAAACAATACGTGGAGCCTTGTTTCTCATTCGCTCGATAAGCTAGTCATTGGATTAAAATTGGTATTTAAAATAAAAAGAAATCAACATGGTCAGGTGGAAAAATTTAAATCTTGCCTTGTCCCCAAAGGATATCTTTGACAACAAAGATTAGATTTTGAAGAAAGCTTTTCTCCTATCTCATGAATGGAATCCATGAAAATCTTTCTTGCTATTGCTGCTCAAGCTGGCCATGCAATTTATCAACTAGATGTGGCCTTTGCATTTCCTAATGGCTATGTTAATGAAGAGGTATATGTGGAGCAACCACCATGTTTCATTGATGAAGAAAAAAAATCATGTCTACAAGCTCCAAAAAACATTATATGGGCTTAAGCAAGCTCCACGTGCTTGGTATGCCTGAATTTATACATTTTTTCATGCAAGTAGGCTTCACCAATCTTCAATCCAAAACAACCATTCATAAAAAGGTATATAGTGATGATTATATTTTTCTTTGTTTATACGTAGATGATTTAATCTATTTCTGATTTACAATTGCATTAGGAAATAACTTTCTTAATGCCATGAAAATGAATTTGAAATGTCTAACTTGGGGAAGATATCATATTTTTTGGGTTTTCAAGTTATGCAAAGATCAAAATCAATTTCGATATGCCAAATGAAATTTGCCCAATCGTTAATTGAGAAATTTGGCATGAGTAATTGTAATGTCTCAGATACACCACTCTCCCTTGTTATGCAACTTACCAAGGATGACACATCCCCATCCTTCAATCCTTCATTATACCATTCCCTTGTTGGTAGTCTCATGTATCTTTCCAATACCCATCTAGACATCCAATTTCTTGTAAATTATTTCTCCCGGTTCATGCAAGATCCACATAAAACTAAAATTGAAACTAAAACTAAATTTGTATTTATGTCCTTTGATACCCTTTTGGATTTGTCAAACTGTATCAATTTCAAATTTCCTTTTACAGAATATTTTTGTCCCTAGAGAGTGTTGTGTACTAGAATCGAAGTTGTGAGTAGGGTTTACAGAATATTTTTGGCCATAGAGAGTGTTGCGTACTAGAATCGAAGTTGTGAGTAGGGTTTTCATGAATGCTTCATACTTCTTGCACATTACTTCTCACCATCACTAGTATTTCACTACTTCCTTGGAACTGATTGGTTTAGTTCCAGAAGTGAGGTAAATTTGTTGAGGTCCTCTTTCATCTTCATCCCTCACTTGATGCATTGCACTACAATTGTGAATGCCTATATTGCCAACTTCATTTGGTCAGAGTTCCTTAGAAGTTGATGAGTTTGATGATGTTTACTGCTTGTAGGTTTTTTGGGCATGTATATATTACCCTTTCTATTAAATCAAAATAAGAGTCGTGCGCTTCCTATTGTTTTTTCTGATGAGCTTGTGCAGTTGGTGGTACTTATTGATGATGATGTCTTCCTAGTGGAATTTGTTGCTATTTTGGCAACTGGTATAATCACATTCTTTTAGATTCCAATATTTGTGATGGAGTCTTTACATTTAGAGGGTCTTGTCCCCTTCCGCTCCCAAGAGACTGGAATCTTTGCATGTATCTCAGCCAAAGTTTGACCCTACTTCAATAGATGGGATTTGGCTCTATCATCCAATGTGATGAGCTACTCCTTTGTCTATACATAGATGATGTCTGGAAAATCATAATTTGACATGGCTTTGGAATGAACGCCTTGTAGTTCTTTGTATTTGTGCCATAACTAGGAATGAGTTTTGGTTGTGCACAGGGTTGCAGATTTTGCAGGTGTTTAGACGAGATGAATGCATAAGACCATGAAACAAAAATTCTGAATCTTTTCATATTTGGAGTATATCTTGTTCACATTTTGGGAGGTACTTTTTGGTGTCTTACTGGGAGGTTATTCATTGTTTAGAATGCTGTCTATTGTTTCTTCCCACAAATAGGCAGGTAACTTATTGTGTATTACCATTAATCTGACCATATCGGAAGTGAAAATCCTAATCCTAAAACAATGAAAACCCTAAACCTAAAACAGCATAGGAAGAGGTCCTTCCTCTCTCTATGTGTGATGTTCTGGATGAATCAGTTAAACATGTGTATTTTGACTTATTTTTATTGCATTCTAGATACACGTATTCATTGTTTCTCTTGTGTTGGCTCCAAGCATTTGCATCTTGAAGACTACACACTTGCTTTGATGCCATCACCTGCATTGAAACTAATGAACATGTTCTGTTATATTCTTTTTCAGGGCTAATGTTTTAAAAAATTCACATGGACACTTTTTCTTCTCTATGTAATTGTGTAGTTAGTAGAGTTTGAAACTACTCTATTAATGGGGTTCTTTTCGGTTTCTTTGCTGCTTGGTATTGATGTTGATGATTCCTTCTCTCTTCATTGTCCATGTCCAACAAATAAAGCATGTTTTTTAGGCAACATGCTAATCAGCATATTGTTTATGTTCACCAGGTTTGTTATTTCAAATTATGTATCACTTTTCAAATCACGTATGCCATATGAACAGGTTTGTTGATTGTTGTTTTTATTACTACTTTGTTTTTGAACGTGAAAAATTATAGTAAAATCATTTATGGAAATGAACTTGGAATGCCAAATTAACAAATTTACTCAAAACTATTAAATTAGGTTTTGCGTCATCAGGTATGCTCTTTATTGATGACTTCATTACGAGCCACAGGAGAGGTTAGTTTCTCCAGAACTGAAACTATGAGACGTTTTACAATTTTGTTCTCAGAAGAGGCATGAAGTTTTTTAATCTGGATCTGTGGCATCCTATATTTTATTTCTAACCAAGCTGTATTATATTGGACTAGCTTGAAGGTGAGGCAGGGGAGCCAGCATTTCGTCGTTTAGTCTTAAGATCTGTATCCCATCTTGTTAGACTATACAGCTCTTCATTGGGAACTGAATGTGAGGTAACGGGATTTAAGCATCAGCATAACATTGCACTACTATGCAAAATTCTTCCTAGTATAAAAACATTAACACTTTAACATAATTTGTTTCAAAGAATCCATTTTGTAAATAGAAATGTGACATAGAGTGCTCAGTTTTCGTGATTGGCTGAAATCCATTTGGTTGAGTTTCTTCTTAGCATGCATCATTCATCTAACAAACATTTACTGTTTTGCAGGTTTTTCTAAATATGTTGATAAAAATAACGAATCTTGACTTGCTGTTGTGGTATCGTATCATGGCTCTTGAAGTTCTAAGGGTAGACATTGTTGTACATTAATTTTGATTTTCCTATTTAAGTTTCATTATAGATTCACTATCATGGTTACTTGAGAATTCAACTGTTAGGTTTTCTTGCAGAGTTTCTGTGTTGAAGCACGTGTGCTACGCATGTTCTTCCAAACTTTTGACTCGTAAGAATACTTGATATGCTATCATTGACTTGTTTAATGAAAATTAAATCTCAGTTGATCTTTTTATTGATATAGACACAAGGATATGTGCATTGAGCTCACCAAATTCATCTAACAAGAATGATGTTTTGGAAAAGAAATAAGAAAAACTAGGAAGCATCCTATTAACTCAGCGCATAATTCATGGTAAATATAAACGTCAAATTTCAAAATGTGAATGGCCTTGTGAAACGTAGTCAGCTGTAAACAAAATAAAGCAACAAAATTAGAAACTAATACATGGCATGCATGGATGCACAGACCATGATATAGGGTGTAACATTAGTATAATATAACTGAGGATTGTAAGTTACAGTTATTTGTGTGTCATGAATGTGCTGATAGTCCAATAATTGTAGCCAATGAATACAAGGCCACCATGTTTTTTTTTTTGAAAAAGGTCAGGCTGGATAAAATTAATCAAAAGAATATGTACAAACAGGACCTAGATCCCAAAAGAAAAAAGGAAAGAAAGAAAAAAACAGGGTAGACAAGCCCCACGCTGCCCATCCCTAGGGAGAAGTACCCCTGAAACACAAGCCATACGGATCGGGGAGCCACCTCCAGAACCCAAAAACGAGGCTTAATCGGCAATACAAAATAGCCCACTGAAAGTGGCCCTATTGCAAAACTACTTGTTTTACTGGGACCATCAGAAAAGAGGGAAACCAGTTTGGCAAGAGAAAAACCAGAACCCAGAAATAAACCAAAAATGTCCAACCATGCATAGGCCAGCAAACAACAGTAGCAGGGGCCTCTCAATCATGGTGGGGTAGACTGGAGCAGGCACATCTGGGTTGCACCCTGGAGTGGACTCTGTTGAAGATCTCCCATTGGTGCTCTGAAGCCATAAAAGCAGCAACCTCTTGGAACTGAATGAATTCCTGTTCCTTCCTACACCATCAGCATGTTGGAACGAAGATGCCATAACATTTAGGGCATTTTTGAAAGTCAACATTATGGCAAAGAACTATAGTGTTTTGGAAATTGCAAATTTGAGGAAATCTTTGTACTATCACTGACTAAACAGGGATACACGTTGTTCAAATTAAATTTTATTTTTCATGATGCAATGCTAAATTTGTGTGCTTTGAACATTTAGTTCATTGTATGTGTTTATCGAGGGTAAGGATATGCTTGTTGATTAATCCACCAGGTGAATCTATTTTTCTGTTAAATTATACAAGATAAATGAAAAAATTTGGTTCAACACAGGAGGCCAAGTTAAGTAAGTTTCATGTTGTTGACTAATGTATGACAAATAAAGGCACGAAAGTCAATTTTAATGTTCTTTTTTTTTTTTTTGAAATTTTTAACCATTGCGGTTGCAGCAACTTTTAAACAACATTCCTTGAATTTTGTTGGAGGCTAGACACAAAAAATGTTTGTTTATCAGAGATTAGCCGTCTGGTTGGTTGACGTAGAACCTTAAATTATACTGACATGGCACAGTTTGCAAGTCAATTTCTCTGGTTTTCAGACAATCAGTCGCTATAATGACTATGATATGCTTGAGTTTGCAGTCTATTCGATAGATAAACAGTGAAAAAGTATCGAGGCTCTTTAGAGGAGCTTTTCTACTTCACAAGTTGGTTAGTAGCAAGCTCCTTGGGGATTTAGCAAGCAAGTTTCTTAGTATACTATGTCAGCGGTGCTTTACTGGTTGAGTCCCCTAGCACCCTGGTTATTGGGATCACATAAAGTGCGAGATCTTATACATAGAATGCACAATTTGTTGATTATATAAATATAAAAGAAATATCATTATATAAATTATTTAGATAACTATTTCACTAGCCGTTTAATAGTACTGAATTGTTTAAAGCAGGTTTATTTTTTCCAGTTCTTTGTTTCATTCAACTCAAAACAAAGTCTCTACTAGCAACTAATGTGACCTGAAAGAGCCTTAATAGTAATTCTTCCCATTCCACAGGCTACACTTTCCCTATTAATCTTACGTTGACTAGTTCAGACTTATACTTGAGCTACATTATTACTTGCAAGAGCCATGGATTTCTTAGAAACAAACCTGGGATATAATAGATCCTTGAAATAGTAGAAAGCCTTTTAAGTGCTAATGGATGTACAAACCCAAGAGTTGCATGTTTTTCACGATGTGGTATAAATTTTTGTTTATGGTGTGTTTTAGTGGTGTGCATGGTGTTATTAAGGTTTTTCGGTGTTTCCAAACTAGTTATACGTTTAAGTTTGTTTTTATACTTTGTTAATTCTGTTCTGTTTGAAAATAATTTCAGGCAACCTGGTAATACAAACATTGTGGCTGGGATGACTAGAGCACTTGCACAAGTGGTTATTAACTTGCAGGTATATTTGATATTACTGCAATAAAGCCATTGTGACTTGGAACCAATTTTTATAAATAAATTTCTTGTAAGGCTACTCTTGATTCCTACCAAATCGGAAGGGATCCTAAAAATGAAATTAAGTAATCAATGTCTGAACGTTATATAAGCTTTGCTGATGATGCTTGCTCTTTCATTTTATAGAGAAATGAGCATTTGTTCTGAATTCTTCTGTGCTTAACCCTAGTCACAAGCATTTACTTGTAACGCAAAAAACTAATTATGCGATTTATTTATTTAATTCTGAAAGAGCAGTATCTTTAATGCACACTCTAACTGTTACCGAGTACATCTGAAGTAGCTGTTAACTGAATACTATTTATTCTCTCTCTAATCCTTGAGAAATTGATTGTAATTAATGGTAAATCTACTATGATTCAAAGCATGTTCTGAAAAAAAAAAAAGCATTCTATGGATGTTACAATACATAATAATAGGGTGCAAGTTTGATTTATGGTGAATGCACTGTTACATTTTCGATCCTTTTGGTCTATACAGATGTAATTAAGCTTCAACTTCAACTTCAGTTTTAGTGTAATAGAAACTTGGTCATAAACTGTTTCAGCATGATGGAGATTGATGCCAACATTGTAATGATTGAATGTTATTTTTAGAAAACCTTGTGATTTGCAGATTCTGTACCTTAACAATATATTAATAAGAGATGGTTGCAGAGCAGTCACAGATGTTGGTACCCTCCCACTAGTATTGCTCCTTTCTGGCCTCACTAGTATTGCTTCTTTGTGGCCTTGTCTCTTTCCTGTAGATCCTCTTCCTTCTCACTAGGCGCTCTTGGTCCCTTTTTGCCATTTTCGGTGCCCAGTTAGCCTCCTCTTCAGTTCGCATCCTTGCCTTAATCTCAATGGCAACCTGACAAAGCTTTGTAGTGAACTTGGCCTCTAGGTTCTTGTGGATTTCCTCCTCTGCCTACTGTAGTTGCTATTGGTACCTTGGTTGTTAGATTGTGGTGATTCTTGCTAGTTTGTGGTCGATTCTTACCTGTTAGATCTTTGTTTGGGCCCCAAAATTGCTCTTAGCTCCGTCATACCTACAAGAGAAGAAGATGAGGATGCCAATTCTTGGGCCGGTTGTTGTCACTCATAAATGTATGAAATTAATGGGGTTTCATTGCAACAAGCTCCACTCATAAATGTGTCGATTCTAGTTTGTCAAATCTTGTAACAAGATTGCAACAAGATTTTAAGATTCTAGTTTGTGGTCGATTCTTACCTCATAATCTTGTACGTTTTTAGTCCACTCATTGTTAATAATTGCAAAAAATAAGGGATTAAAGCATATCCTTGATGTGGTCCTACCTTTAGAGGGAAGTTAGTAGTTTCTCCATAGATAATGTGAATTCTAATTGTGGCTTCATTTGGGTCTTCTGACCGCTTTCGCGGTGGGGGGTTTCATTCCCTAGCTTTGTACAACTTTTTTTTACCTGTTAATATAATTCTGTTTGACCATTTCTAAAAAAGGAAAGAAGAAAAAAAAGAAGGTCCATAGTTGATCTTGCAGGCATAAAATCAAACTAATTCTAAGAAATAGTTGATTCCTAGCTTGAATGTTGTTTTATAACTACTTTTTATAACTTCATGTCATGACTCATAAACTTGATTTTTTAGCTGTTGCCAAAGTTTTGAATGTCTCCTTTGTTTTCATAGATAGGTATTATAGTGCTTCTTCTTCAATCATCTAACATTTACCGTTCTGAACTTTGCTGAATGTATTTGTCAACCATGTAACCTATGTATCTCCCATGGGTTTTCAAGCCTCTCTATAGGGATACTATATGGTGCTTTTGCTTTACCATTCTTTATCCTCATTAGAGCTTTCTTTCCCTCTAAAGCTGTATCCTTTGTGAATCCTTTCCTAACTTGTCCTTATTGCTTGCACATGTCATTGAAATTGCTTTAGACAAGGATGGTCTCTTGCTATGGAATTTATTGCATTAACCCATCTGAAGAATCTCAAAAGGTTTTCTTACTCAAGCCAACTTGAGATGCATATATACTCAGAATATTAATAATTTCTTTTTTTGAAGACAATCTTAATGCTCATGATCCTATAACCTCGTTGAGTAACTTCTAGTACTTTGTCCATCTATTGATTAACCACTATCGTTAAATCATTTTCGAAGTTCTCTCCTTCCACAATAGGAAAGCTTAAAATTTTCACCAATGTCCTTTGTATTCTCTTTTCTTTGCTTTGTCTTTTTTTTCATAAGCAAGCTTTGTTGACTCTTCTTCGCTTTATCAAATCCATTATTTTGTTGGTTTTCATTATCAATATGCCTATATTCCAAGTAGCCCTCGAAAACCTTGAATTCCTTCCTTGGGTCTTAGGTTGAAATTGGTGTTTTACCCATACCTATCCAAGGTGTTGTGGCAACCCTTGCCTGTTTGACACAACTAGGTGCTGTTGTTGTGTGTTGCTTTTAAGGAATGCAGTAGCAAACCCTTGCTTTTTTTTTTCTCATAACAACTGGGTACCTTATGTTGTTTTGTATCATTTCTGGGGCATATTCTAGTAAGTATTTGTTCATTTCTCACAGTAATCAGACTCTTGCATTGTTGTGTATCACATATGGGAAACTAGCCCTTGAGAATCCATTTTATGGGTTTAGGACCAACTAGTACTGCCATGGATGGAGAATGGACATTTAACTTTGATTTACGTTGCCCACCATTTTCCCAGAAATTGAGGCACCTTTAGGAGGAAATGAGTCTTAAGGTATCTTACAGTGTTTTCAAGGTCCTATATCTACTTGCTTTTAAATGGGATGACTACTTGTGTGTCATTTTATTCAATACTATCATGGGTGGAACAACCCGAAGGTGCAGAATTCTTCCATTGCTATGTATTGCAACCAGGAAACTAGCCCTTGAGAATCCATTCTATGGGTCTAGGACCAGCCAGTACTCCCATGGATGGAGAAAAGACATTTTACTTCTACTAATGTTGCGCCGTTTTTGAAACTGTTGGATAAATCCAATTTTTGGAGATCCAAAGTCTTTTTTAGGTTAGTTCTGCTATTTTGGAACGTTTTTGTTTCCAGGTGGGAGTTACTACAGATTTCTATTTTGAAAAAAAAAAGTTACCGCGCAAAATTGGAAACTTTTGTATTTTTTATTGAACGAATTTTTTTTCATCGAAAGAGGAAAAAGAAAAAACTGAAAAAAAAAGCCACACGCAGTGGGTTCGCTGAAGTTTTTTTTTTCAGTAATTATATCAGATTTGGGAATAATTTGATTCTAATGGGAAATCCTTTTCTAGTAAATCAATTTAGATCTTAAGCATAGAGGACTTACTTTATATCGTATTGGATGCTGACATATAATGAAATGATATTGGACTTAAACTTGTTTTTTGAAGTTCTTGTACCTTTGATGATAGGCATCGTGAGCATAACCTGATGTGAAAATTTTAAATTAGGCTACTTAAACAATGTAACTATTTATTATCAACTTTTAATTATTTAATATATAAAATAAAAAAACTATTCTTTTTAGAATGAGATTTTAGCATTTACGAGAACATGATCTGTAATTATTTTTTGACATTTTGCTTAAAATATTAATACATTGATTATTTTAATTAATAAAATTATGTCAAAATTTGAAGTTATCTAACGTGATTAGATCCCATTCACATTTAGTGGAGTAGCCTTCTTAGTTGGAGTCAAATTTGATGAAATTTTAATGTTTAATGTTTAAGAAATTATCCTAAATGCCTGAATTTTTATTAATATATGATTAAAATATTAATTTTCGTGAATGTAATCGTTACATGTGTATGTTTTAATAATTTTTGATAGGTTCTAAACATTGGATACCTAAGAAATTCAAAATCAATGTTTCTTGGCGGTTAAAATATGGAAAATATGAAGAATGAGGAACTTGTTAAAAATAAATTAGAAACCCTCTTTATCACCGTAAAGTAATTGACTTAATCAGGTGACTTAAACAAGTTAGAGAGCCACAGGTTGGAATTAATGAGAAAAAGTAACTAAGTTAGATATGCTTGATGGTGCTTATCTCAATGTTCATGATGACTTTTATTGTTTAAATATGTTTAAGTTCTACATCACGTGTATGTTTTATTTTGACACATGTTTCTCTTCTAGTTTCAAGATTCAAATGAAGATACTTTAGCAGCAGTTGCTGGGATGTTCAACAGTAAAGCAAAAGGTAGAATTAAAGTTCTGTTAACCTGCTTAGACATTTTGTTTAAAGTTGGAGATGCTTTTTAAAATAATTCAGTATAAATATGCTGCTTGAATATCTGATTTCCATCACATCGTTTTTTCTCAAAATTTTGATTTTTCCAATTAATTTGATATTTTTCAGTTTATCAATTTTTATAGACTTTTGATATTCTCAGCAGTTCGTTTAAATAACAAACATTGTTAGGAAGTGTGCCTATGTATAAGAAGAATTGATACATAAAAATTGTGCTAGTAGTAGAGGACTGAAACATATGGATGACATAGTGGGAATCTCTGATGAAATACCTGTTGACCTAGATAAAGTGCATCACTAAATTTGATGGTTTTAGTGACTGTATTCTGTGTTGCTCTTGCCAAGAAAACCCTTGCACTAAAACACCAAAACTGTAACCCTAAAATATTCTATAAAGAAGTACTTTCTCTCTTCATGTATGATGTACTACATGAATAAGGTGAATGCATTTCTTTTGAGTTGTTTCTATTGCACTTTACACATACTTGGTTGTGTCTCTTGCATTGTTGTGATAGTGAAGTAAAATCTATTGTTAGTCATTGATATTTGGTTAGGCTAATCATTATCCTTAACTATCAGAGTTGATTGATATAATTTACTAATCAAATAGCTAAAATTATAATGTTGAAGTCTATTTAAAGGAGAGGAAGAGAGGGGGATCAAGATTTTGAAATGGCTGGGGAGGGAGCAAGAGCGGTAATGGGATTAGGCATAGGCATTGGGGTTGGGGTTGGGACGGAGACGACAATGGGAGGAGGTATGGGCAGTGGTAGAGTTGGGCAAGTGGGAGTAGGATGCGCAGGTACCTCGATTTGGAGTTTTGGGAGTGGTTCGGCCGCAGTGGCTTCTGGGGCCTTAGGTTGGAGGTTGGGCACGGGAGGCATTGATGCTTGTACCAGGTAGGAGGGAAGTATGTAGTTGATGGTGAGCAAGCTCTCAGCGGAAGGGGTGAGAATGATGGAGCTAAGCCTCATCGGGAAGTTTGTCTCTAGTGGAGTGAGGCCTAGGCTAGACTTGATAAAGAAGTGGGCGTAGACCCAATGGGGCCTAGTGGATGTTAGGCTTTGTTGTTTGTCAAAAGATCTGTTGCTTTTTATCTTTGGTTCCATAGAAGATTGGGATTGTGTTCTGGTTAAGGGTTTGTGGTTCTATGGGGCTCGTGGGCTTGGTTGACACCATGGTGGCTAGGTGCTCACAGAAATGAAGATTTGTTTCCCAGGGCGCTAGTGTGGATTCAGGCTACAAGCATCCAATGGGAAATGTGGACCTCGGACTTCCTAGAAACCCTAGTGGGTTTCTTTGGGGATTTTATCATGCTAGATTGAGTTACTTGCTCAATGGAGCGAATGGGGTTTGCGTGCTTTTGTGTTTGGAGGCCATTATCGTCAAAAGATTTAGTGAATGAAGTTACCTTGGATCTTCCCTTTGGTGAGGAAACAATCCAAATCAAGTACGAGAACATTGGAGAACCTAGTCCCACGCTGCCTAAGAGGGAGGGATGCTTCGTTTGTGGAAAGAAAGGGTTGCTAGCTATTGACTGCAGAGTTTGGGCCAAAGCTAAGCTGCAAGGAAAACAACCACCAATGTAGCAAGAACATGTTGGTTGGTTTAAGATTACAAATGGGTGTGTTGTGCTTGAGACCATGGAGGCACAGAAGGAGGGGATGGTGGAGGGAGCTTCTACCACGCAGACACCTTGTTCACCGAACGTAAAGATTGTGGCTGATCTGGAATCGTAGAGTGGTGAGCTTCCATTGTTAGGGAGATGGGTTTTAGTTGCTTATGGCTTCTCTTGCCCCAAGATGCAAGACATCATGGAGCCCCAACAAGAATATGCTAAATCATTGACGAGCATGACAATGGTTTCTCCCATAGGGGAAAAAGCTAGATATCTAGGTGCATTGACAATGCGAAAGAAATTGACATAGTTTGACATCAATTTGGGATTATAGAAGACCTTGAAGGAGGTCTACCATAGACGGTCGCTTGGTCATTCATGAAGATACTCTCATGGAATTGTAGTGGGTAGGGTACTCCCTACAAACGAAATACCCTGAAAATGATTGTATGGTATGAAAGATGTGACATGGTGTGCTTGTAGGAAACGAAGTTGCAAGCATCTGAATCAAGATTGTTAAGGTGGGATGGCTAGCACTTGTAGATGGTTCTGTGCAAGGGCCAGGTTAGGGGGCTGGTCATTCTGTCTCAATTTCAGATTATGTTGGTCGATGAATCCCAATGGAGTCAGACGGTCCATGTGATTCAAGAGAACATTTGGCTGACAAATGTTTATGGCACTCAAAATTGGGAGGTGCAAATGCAAGAATTGAGGTGGGTAGCGCAAGTGGTCCTTGCTAAGGAAAGGTGGATCCTGGTCGATGATTTTAATCAAGGATTGTACCCATGGGAGAAAATGGGAGGGGAAAGAGCAGAGCCATTGGGAGGGCTGGAATGCATTGCGTTCATGAGAGACCATGATTTAGTGGACATGGACATTGAGGGCTGTAAATTCACATGGAGTAACAAGAGAAGGGGAAACAATTGGGTCCAGTCACGGATTGACTATGTGTGGATTAGTATGGGGATGTTGTTGGAGTTTGATATTTAGGTAGTGGGAAAGGAATGGCAAGCATCAGATCACTGATCAATTCTTTGTCGGCTTTGCAGTAGCTAGGGTTTGGCCCCCAAGCCTTTTTGTTTTGAGCGCACATGGCTAGGTAAGACATGGTTGAGGCCAATGGTCTAGGACATTTGGAAGGGATATTCGTGCACTTAGGAACCCAGAGAATTCCTAAAACAAGGATTGAAACTGCTAAAAAAAAGATACATGTTAGAGCATCAAAGGATAAATATAGTTTCGGAGCTTATAGGGCACAACTGCAGGCCAGCCTTGAGGATACAAATGAGGAGGAAAATAGGGCTGATTTGGTGGATGAGGAATGTGAATTGTTGGGGGGTTTGCAGGAATTGGCCTTGGAGGAGGGTTACTAGTGACAACTGGCTTGAATTAACTAGTTAAGAGAGGGAGGCCAAAACACACACTTTTTCTTTTCTTTGGTCAAAGGATGTGGGGAAGTGAAGAATAATGTATAGGTTATGCTAGATGGGGAGGTGGGGGGAGGAGCCAAGCAGGTGGCCTAGTTGGCCGAGGTGGTGTAGACTTATTGGGTGAATATTTGGCAGTGTAAAGAAATGGAGCAGATTTCAATTCCTGTACGAAAAATTCTTGGTGATGTTGATAACCAAGCATTGCTGCAGCCTTTTATGAGACAAGATCTGGAAATGACAAGGAAGTCCATGAGGGCTAACAAGGTGCCAGGGCTAGATGGATGGCCCATTGAATTCTTTCGGGACTTCATGGACATTATGGGGGAGAACTTGCTGGATGCTTTCAATAGCATGTTGAGGTGGTAGCAGGTTTGTAGGGAAATAAACTGTTCATGGATTGTTCTCGTTTCAAAGGTGCCTAATCCCATCTCACTGATGCATTTCAAGCCTATTGAGGTCTATAATACTCTTTTGATGCTATTTACTAAGATGATTGTCCAATGGCTTTAACCATTAATGTTGAAGTTGGTGGGTGAGAACCAAGAAGGGTTTATAAAAGGCTGTTTTCTGCAAGATCAGGTCATTTTGCTATAGGAGATACTGCATTTTCTTAGGTGGACCGGGTTCCCCGGAATGTGCATCAAGTTGGATATCACCAAGGCATACGACATTGTGAACTGGGAAGCTTTGAAGGAGATCATGCGATGTCAAGGTTTCATGCTTGAATTTGTTAATCTTTGCATTCATTTGCAAAGCTTGGGAAGATATTCCTTTGACATTGATGGTAGATTATGGGGGTCTAAGGCACCAAAAAGGGATCTACGACAAGGGGATCTGCTATCTTCAATGTTGTTCATCCTAGTGATGGACCTATGGCATCACTATTGTATTGTCGAGGGAATGGGAGGATTGGATGTTGCTGGAGTGCACTGCCTTGTTGAACACCATGTAGATGACACAATTCTCTTCTCAAGGGTGGTAGTTCCCCAAGCAACGGTGCCTAAGAGGGCCCTGGAGAGGATGGAGCAAGAAGTTGGTCTTGAAGTCAACAAAGCTAAGTCAACAATACATCTAATTAACACAACAATGTCGTTTAGAGGATGGATCTCATAGGTGCTGGGAATCTTGCTAGGGCTTATTCACAATTCCTATTTAGGAATGCCAGTTTTTGAATGGCATCGTCAGAAAACATGGATGCTGCTGGTTTAGAAACTGTGGATGAAGACTGAACATTGGGCTAATAGGCTTCTATTCATGAAAGTGAAGATGTTAAACTCTACCATCCTCATGGTGGTGGCGACGTTCATTGTTTCCATGGTTGCACTATCTACAGGGGTGATCCAAAAGATTGACTAGCTTATATTATGATTCATCTGGTCCAGGGGTAAGGGTGGAGATAAACTCCATTTGGTGTGCTAGGAGACTATGGTGAGACCAAGAACTGTTGGGGGGATTAGGCTATTACCTTTCAGAGATGAGATTAAGTTGGGAATGTAGGACCTGGTGAATAGAGTGATAGGGTAGGAGGATGGGCAGGCACAATGGGTTAGATGATGTGGCAAAAATATTGAAGGTGGGAAGTGGACATCGGTGGGTCACAACTATGGTAGAACATCTGCAAGCACATTCATGAGATGCAAGAGAAAGGCCTTTTGGGCAAACCTCTTAAAGAATTGGTTAAGGCCATCCATCCATCAGTTGTTGGATGGACAGATATATGGAGAGGGCGATTACTTGAGAACATAAAGGCCTTTGCGTGGTTGATTGCTCATAAGGTGTTGCTGGTGTGGTAGCTATTGACAAAACGATGGATAAATATTACTACCACTTTCCTGCTATGTGCAGTAGACATTGAAATGTTGGACCATTTTGTTTATCGCTGCCCATATATGCAAGACACTTGGTGGGTAGCTGGGTTGATGCCATTGCTAAGACCAAGTGGTGATTCGAAAGAGTTGATGGTTTTGTGGGCAAGGTGGAAGTGCCACAATAATTTGATTTTTCATGGGCAATGGCTCCTGCTGTCGCCATCCATTGCCAAGGTGGGGCTGAACTTGGGGGTTGAAGTGTCATGAAGTATGGGATAGGTGTAGTTGTATGAACTTGTGGTCACTAAGTTCAAGGGGAACACCAAACTCTAGGGGATGATTGAAAGGGCTAAATGGGCTGGGTTGCTACAACGAATTGAAGGAGAGCCGAGACTGGTGGATCAATCATTCTTTGCTAATTGGGAAGGAGACGAAACTCGATTTCATGGAAAGCGGATTCTCTTGACAGAGGTGGCATTAGCAGAGGTGATTGGGATGCTGGCAAAGGCGAAGATCGTGGTGTTGACACTTCACAGCCAAAGGTATGCCAGAGACTTCTTTAGGGGCTCGATACCTAGGATTGCTAGTGGACACGTGCGAAGTCAATGTTGCCCTCGATTTGGCAGGTTGTGACGGTCTTGATTGATTGATTTTTGGTTCATTAGGCTGCCCACACAAGTTGCTGAGAGTTCATTTTGCCTTCATGCAATGCTTGAAGCATGGGATAAGGGTTAACATGCCGCTATTCTTTTTAAACTCATTAAGACACAAATGGCCATGTTGGCATCTCGGGTTGATACTAACCTTATGGTTTTTGAGGATGATTGAGGTTCTGCGGTAGTTGAGATTGGAGCTATCGTTGGTGTATTAGAGATGATGTGCATGGTATACTTTGAGTGCTTAGATGTTAGCTATAGAGGAAGACCTGTAGAAGGGTAAGGGGCTGGGTTTGGAGGAGGCCCTTGGATTTTCATGAGTGGTGTAGATGGAAGGGGAGGTGAGTGAGTTGGTTAATCTTGTGGAGATTGAGGAAATGGTCATTGAGCTAGTATGGTGGTTGCTGAGTGTGCATGGGTAGAGGAGAGGGTGATCTGGGAAGCCAGGTGGACGACATGGGAGGCAAATCTTCAATTAGCGGTAGATCTTGTAGAGTGCCAGAGGATGGAGTTGCAGTAGGAGGTGGAGTGGAACAGGAAGAGGCAAGAAGTGGCTACTTTGCAGGAGTTATGGGAAGAGTTGCAAATTCAGATATGGGCAGAATTGGCTATGTAAGACATGTAGTGGACTACAACAGTGAGGTTGCAAAGAATGTTGGATCGGGGAAGTGGGAGTTTTGGATGATAGATTAATCCAAGAGCCAATGGTGCAATGCTAGATTGTATGGTGCTTGGGGGAAGGGGATTTTTTGCTTGGCTGAGTTTGATCTTGATTGTTTATAATAGGGAATGATGTAGAGGTAGTTGTTTTGTGTGTCGAGCCCTAGGAATTACAGGGGTGTTTGAGGGGTGGTTCAGCTGGTTTCAGGCTAGGGTGGGAGGTTGTGTCGCGTTTTGGGGGGTGGNCGGGGATGATGATCTTGCCTGTACATAGCTTTATTTTTTTTTGAGTTAATAAATTCTGAACTCTACTCAAAAAGAAAAAAGAAGAGCAATAGAGGTAGCAAGAAATTCAATTCTCAAGAAGAATACAGTCTACCTACATTCTTCCTACTTTCTAGTGGTTGTTTCCCTTCACATTGAGGGGGTTTTCCACATAAATTTGTCTCTCATTTTATGTTTGTTTACTATCAACAATTGCATGGGTGAATTTATTTTGCAGTTCTAGGTTTTCAGCACACGAAGTAGTATTAGAGCAAGGGTTCCTGTAGATTTTTAGCAGTGCATTGAAGATGGTGAACAAAGTAGAGATTTAGAAGCTGATGGGTTCCAATTGGTAGATTTGGAAAATACTAATGATGGATATTCTATATTAGAATGAATGTGATGCTGCCATCATAGAGGGAGCAACAACGAAGCCTTAGAACATATCCCGAGAAGAGTGGGATAAGTTGGATCGCAAGGCTATCTTTGGTCAGACCTTACTTGTCCGATGAAATTTTGTACACAATTGCTAAGGAAAGTACAATAGAAGGCTTGTGTAAAAAGTTAATCAAGCTGTACAAATAACCATTAGGAGTAAACAAAGTTTATCAAAGGAGAAGATTTTTCAAGTTGAAGATGAAGGCTAATAGTATAGTGACTTAGCACTTCTCTATATTTAACAATTGTTTTACATAATTGAAAGCAACGAAGTTAAATCATTCTTGTTGGTCTCCTCTCTTCTAGATAGTTGGGATGACCATACAATCAACATCAATTGGAGGTGAGGCTTTAAATATTTTTTTTTTTTGGAAAAAATGTCGAGTTATATTAATTCAAGAAAAAGGCTATACAATTGGACAACATGGGTTAGCGACCCCATGCCCCAGAACAAAACAAGATGTTTAGATCAAAATCCTGTTGCCATCGTGTCCCTTGCTAGTGACCTAGGCTAGAAACCACAACTTGCTTCCAAAAACCCCGTGCCGCCTAGCCTGATTAGAGCCATAGCTCAACCCGAATTGGAACAAAAACAAGTGGCACTCATCCCACAGGGGTGTCCAACCCCACCCTAGCCACACAACCATTAAGTATACGTGTCTAGGCTTAATTCGCCAGCCCCCACAGTCTTGTCCGGCTTGGGTGTTGATGCCTTACTCTCTGATTCGGTAGAAGTTGTGGACAGCCTCATATCACCTGCAGGCTGCGTGTCCGTTATACTTGGACCAAGCACCAACCTTTGGTTGTTCTCTTCAATGAGTTGCGCTAGGCTCATCTAATGTTCAGTAAGCACTGCTTCCATCCATATCAAATTCAGAAGTCGTTAAGAAATTGCCTTCTTTTGGATCTCGTTTCAGAGATTCTCCCATTACAACTGCTGTTGCTCCTGTTCCTACAAGAGTGTTGATGAGTGGCGAGGTACCCCTACACTCAACCATACGAAACGAGCATAGCACGCGCGATCCGGTTGAACTCTGCAGACTAAATGCCTAAACGCCCCATGGAACACTTGGGGTTAATCATTCGTTGTCTTCCTAGACTTACTTGTTGTTGTCATGGTGTATGGTTAAGTAAGTCCGAGGTATATGATTTTTATAGCTTTTCTGTTTTTCTCCTATGCTAAAGGGTGAAGGGTTGAGAAAGCTAACTAACTCTAACTAAGGACCTAAGTCTAAATTAACTAGCGTCAGC
>MNCI01034664.1:1252544-1268149 GCA_015680685.1 Gnetum montanum
ACCCTGAACTATGCAACTGTGGCTACCAAACGCTAATCGTTACTGGGATCACCACACGTAACGCACGTGCTCGAAGTGGTCGTACTGAGGCACCTAACTAGCCTAAGCGTGATAAGCAGCCGATTCCTTGACTAGCCGTACACATCCGTAGATGCTCGTAATCAAGTCGTACTCATCCCGCGTTCTAGGAGACAAGGGTGAGAGAATCTAATCGCGATGAGTAGCCGATTCCTTGGTTAGCCGTACACATTCGTTAATGCTCGTAACAAGTCGTACTCATGTCATGCTAATGCATGTAATAAATAACAGGTAGGAAATAACAAATAATAAACCTATTCCATGTACTGCAAGGTTTATCCACAAAGCGCGTCTTTATTGCTGTAGACAACTTGCGTTCAGGTACAAAGCTGCTCGAATAAAGAGCCGTTCACTTGGGGACTCCTACTGCGGGCACATGGAAAATATTCTATCTTTGGAGTGATCAAACTGCCAGAGTTTCCCTACTTCTAGCCTAGGATGGGAAATGAAGGGAGTGCCACCTCTTATTTATAGATTTGGGGGCGGACCGCGATATCGCGTACGCGATATCACATGGGATGCGATATCGCGACGACCGCGATATCATGTCTCATCAAAGTGCCTACTTGGTGGCAAGACGACACTCCTCCAAGTGTGTTTGACCATCCTCTGTTTGCGTAGGCTCCCACTCCTTGTTGTTTGAAAGGCTTGGCTGCTCAACCCTGTTTGAGGCAGTCCCACAGTTTTCAATCTGTGGTGTCCTGGGACCTTGTCTAGGGCCCCACCTATGTTGACAAACAAGCGTTGGTGCTAGTGGCGCGAGTGGCACACCCACGCGCCATAGAGCAAGGATTACCCCTGGGTGTCATCCAAGCCACCGCCACCGAAGGGACTCCCATAAAAATTGTGGTAAATTAATGTGGGTTCCATGGCGTCTTTGCTTCAAGAATGTGAAATGGATGCCCAAAAGTTTATGCAGGTATTCTGTCTACACGAAATATCTTTCAACTAGACCTGTCGCCTCCCTCCAGATGTCTTGTAACCTGGATTTCCTGATATGTCCACTGGCTGTCTTGGGAATTGGCCCTTGGAAAAATTCTGCTATGTGTGTTTGCATCCAAGCAACCGGCGCCATAGCTTCCCCCTCTGCATTCATCCCCAATGCAACAGCCAATGCTGGTACCGACACCTCAACCTTCCTACCCTGGTATTGCATTTTGGTCCCTTCTCAGTTGTCATAGAATTGCTGTGTGGGTAGGTTTGGCTCTCCTTGCAAGCATTTTAACATGTCTGTGAGGCTTTAAATATTGAAAGTGGAGGAAGATCACAATAGTGAGCAGCTTGAGGTAGAGATGATGCCAGAAGCAAGAGTATGCCATGTTGATGAAGCAAAGAAAGAGGTTCTTTGTATTGTTACAAGCCTGATCTTTTAAGAAGAAACTATCATGTTCTAAAGGAGAAAAGAAGCCAAGAAAAGGAGGCTACTTACCAAGAATTATTAGGTAACCAAAGTAATGGTGAAGTTGGTGTAACTTTGATAATACTCTATGTAGAATTGAGTTTCATCAATATGATGAATGGATAATGGATTTTGGAGCATTATTTCATGTATGTCCATATAAGGAATATTTTAGGACATTTACAGAAGTTGAAGATGCTCATGTTCGGTTGGGTAATGAACATGAATGCTTGATCAAAGGTATTTAGGATGTGTTGTTCAAGTAGGAAGATGGAAGGCAATGAACTCTTTGAAATGTTAGATATGCACTTGATTCAAAAAGAAATATGATTTGAATAGGATAGTTTGATGTAGCTGGTTTTAAAACGATTTTGGGAGAGGGCTATTGAAAGATCACAAAAGGAATCATGACTCTCGTAAGAGGAGAGAAAAGGAGCTCTTTATCTGTACTAAAGGAACTTCAGCAAATGGGCATAGAATGGCAACAGAGGATCATAATGAAGAGCTTTAGCTATGGCATTGCATGATGGGACACTTGAATGAAAAAAAATATTGCAATTTGAAAACCTTACTCCTAACTTTTCTTTAGTTACACTTCTATTTTGTGAACATTGTATTATTGGCAAAAGTCATAGAGTTTCCTTAAAAGAGATGAATCCCATAGGAAGAATAGTTGCTTAATTAATCCATTCTAATGTTGTTGCTGCTATAAATCCTATGTCATTTAATGGTGAGTGTTACTTTATAAGCTTTATTGATGATTATTCTTGAAAATGTTGGTTGTATGCTAGGAAAAGCAAAGATCAGACTATTGATATATTTATATTGTTTAAAGCTAGGGTTAAAAATGATTATATAGTGTTTGCACATTGATCATGGAGGAGAATTGAACTTCTTTCTATTGTGGGAGAGATGGGAGATGGCAAAGGGAGGAGCGGAGCAAGGTTTGGTGGTGCGGAGGGGAGATGGGTCTAGGGTTGTTGGGGCAGGGATGGCAGTGTTGTGGGGTCCGATGCTGTATAGGTGGTTGATCAGGATGGAGAAGGTGTTGCTGGGTCCGGTGTTGCAGGAAGTGATTAGGCAAGAGCATGAGTAGTAGTGATGCGATTTCTTGGCTTGCTGCTTGTGCTATAGAAGGGTTAGGGACTACAACTTTGGGCGGGGTGTGCATGGGGCTTGGAGACAAGGGCACCTACATTGGTGTGGGTAAGCATGGTATTCTGGGCATTGGCCCGAAACTAGTGGCTCTGGATGGTCATAGTGGGTAGCTTGTAGTTGAGTGGAAGCTAGGTATGGGGGGAGTTGACGAAGTTTATTGCCTGGGGAGTAGGTTGAGGCTTAAGGTGCATGCTCTTGTGCCTAAGGGGGTCAACACAATGAGGTGCAGCCTCATTGGGCAATTTGACTTAGTAGGTGCTAGGCTAAGTTCAGAGACAATACGATGTTGGGCTTCCTTGAACTAGTCGATTGTAGGGTTGGAGATTCACTTGCTCTTAAGGGATTTGTTCCTATTTGTATTCTTGGATCTATCTGCTAGGGGCCATATTTTACTGGGAGGATTGTGGTTCTTTGGAGCTAGAGGATTGGGCCTGACACAGTGGAGGCCAAGCAGTCATCGCATGGCAGATCTATTTTCACGGGCTCTACTCTGGATCAAAGTTTTGGGTGTGCAATGGCAGTTCTGGGGCTCAGACTTCTTGCATACCCTTACGGGGTTCCTTGGTGAATTCATCTATTTTTACAAGTTCACCACAACAATGGAAAGGATGGGATTTGTTCTCTTTTGCATTTGGCAATCCCTTTCCTTGGAGGCTTTGTGAAGGAAATTACACTTGAGTTGCCAAATGGGAAGGAAACTCTGGGAGTGGAGTATGAGAATTTCAACATGTAGCCTCCCACGTAGGGTTTAGGGTTAGAGGTTTCAAAGAAGGATTGAGCTCTGGCTAGGTGGGTGGACAAAGATGGTTGGACAATTGTTAAGAAAAAGGGATGAACCGGTGGGGTTTCAGGGGTGTTGGCACCCTAGGGCCATCCTGTACTTGTCCTTGACACCTCACCTCCTCCCTTTTCTTCCCGCATCTCACCTTGGCCATCTTTCACTCCTTGGGAGGGGGGAGTGTCCCCCAGCAAAGAGGGGGCTTTATAGAACAAAATTTCTCCACTGGGTGGCTTGGAGATTGTCGAGGACATGCCTCCAACTAGTATGGTGGCATCACCTTTTTGCATTCCACCTTTGAGTGACTGGATCCTTGTAGAGCAGGGGTCCTCTAAATCACCATTGGAGCTTGTTCTCCAGTCATAGTGACTAGGGGAGGCTAGTTTTAAGGTGGTGGCTGAGTCCAAGAAAATAGGACACCCAACTGTTTTGGAATTCAGATTGAAGAAGACTCAAAAGGAGATTGATTTAGGGACCTAGACTACCCTAAAAGGGTTATACAAGAAAATGTCCATTGGTAAACCATGAATATTCTTTCTTGGAATTGTAGAGGACATGGTACCCCCTTATAAAAGATGTACCTTGAGAGAGTTAGTTAAAATGGTGAATGCAGATATTGTGTGCCTGTAGGAGACCAAATTAGCTGTAGCACAGAGGTAGGTTCTGGAATGGTCAGGATGGCATACAGTGTTTGTGGAATCGATAGGGAAGGCTGGTGGATTGGCTACCATCTCCCATGTTGCCATACAAATGTTGGACTCTTCAAGATGGAGCATCATAATTTTTTTGTCCACACAGGGCATGTGGATAACAAATTTCTATGGGCCATAGGACCTGGAGGGACACATGGTTGAGCTCCATAGAATTGCTAAGAAGATCCTGGACTGATTAGCTTGGTTAATTATTGGGGATTTTAATCAGATGTTGTTCCCCTAGAAGAAGACTGGAGGAAATATTATTCAACAAGGTTTTCTTGCCTCCTGCCATAGCGGTGGGAGAGCTGATTTGGGAACTTGGCTGCTCCTAGGTTTTTGGGACTGACTGACAAAGAATCCTTTGGCACCTTAGAGCCCCTGCCCCATGGGGAACATGGTCTCCCTCATAGCTAGTAGGCTGAGATACTCCACGATGGCTGTTTTAGTAAGTTGAATATGGACAATGTGGAAGGTAGTAGAGTTTCCCCTCCATTGCATATAGAACGACACATCGGAGAGGTTAGGGTTGTTGACGAGAAGAGGGAGGAGTTCACCCGACCCCATCTGCACAACTATGCTCCACATTGCTTGGTTATACCTGAAGCTCTAACAATTGGCTTCAAAGGTTGGGGTAACCCCCATTGCTGTTGTAGCTTCCTTTCAAAGCTTCTTGGGGTGTAGAGCAATTTGTTTTGGTGGGTTAAGTGGTTAGACTTGGAATATCAGGTTATTCCTTCCTTGCCAGGGGGCAAGAGCAGCACTCCAACTGGAGAGTCACCATGCAGCTACTGCATAGGTGTGATGTCCAAAGTTGTCCAAATTGCTTTAGTAAAGGGGCACAGGTAGGTGAAATGTTGCATGGTCTCTGTTTCATGATGGCAAAGGAGGCAGTTATCATTTGTTGGGAGACCATGTTCTTGGAGCAAGGTTTGAACTGGGAGGGCTCCTTGAATTATGATCCATGGGAAACACTTAATTTCTTAGGGCAAGAGGCCCTTCCAAGCACTCTTCCACCCCTAAGGTGTAGGGTATTTGTGTTTCATCATTTCCCATGATGGTGCCCCTAGGAGCCCCATTTGTATCAGCTTCTAAGCATATGAGCAGAGATTTTGCCACAGGTGGGAGTTTTGTGTAGCTGCATTCCATGGGTGATATTTCCTTTGGAGGATAGTCGCCTAGTGCACTTGCCCACCATCATCCTGGAAGAAGCCTCTAATAAAGGTTTTGGTATCCCTTATTTATCTCACATTTTCCCTACCTTTTGAATCTTCTTGAATATATTGTCAACGAAGTGATCCCTATATCTTCCATAGCTCCAAACCTATACAGGAACACTATAGGGTCTATTACTTTACAATTCTTCATCTTCATTACAACTTTTTTTATTTCAAAAGCATAAATAGAGTTGGTCATTTCTACATTCGATTCAGTGCAATCGACATTATTTTTTGGAATTTCTTCATTTTTTTGAGAAATGTTCAGATTATATTAACAGAATAGTACAAGTGTACAAAAATTGGAGTGAATGCAAAGGTCACACTAGACAAGAAAAACAGAAGGGGGAAACCACCCCATAACATTTCGCCAAACCCAATAAGGGGGGCCTTAGGGGTGGGTCGGCAGACGGCGGCAGGCGCACTGCGGTCGTTCAAGCTCATGGAGCAAATCTAGGGTGTTGCGGTGCTCTTCAGTGTCCATGAAGTTCGCCGCCTGCTGGATGCTCTGCATGACAGACTCTCGCCTACTTCGATCAGTCGGAGAGTCCTAGCGTCCGGGTGGAAACACGCTGATGTGCGTCGGATATGTCGCCTGAGCTCCCCCCAGGAGCTCTCACAACTTATGCCCAAGATGTTGTATGGGCAGCGTCCCCCCCTAAGCCACTGACGGGCACTGTGCTCATGTGCCCGGTCGAGCTGTCTTTGTCGTTGGTCTTCCTCTTCCTGCAAGCGTTCCTGTTCTTCCCTTGCCGCCTGCTCTTGGGCTCGACGGGCCGCCTCCTCCTGGCGCAGCTCCTCCCTAACCTGGTCTCGGATCTCATCGATGAGCCGGGCCTGTGCAGCCTTTGCCATGAGCGCATGTTGTCGCGTCATCTCTTGTGCTTGTTCGTGGAACTGGGCCTCTTGCTCGGCGTGAGATTGGGCCAGAGCCTCGTTCCACTTTGCCTTCCACTCTCGCCGTTCTGCCTCCCGCGCAACAATAGCCGCCCGTTGTTTGGCAAGGTGTAACTCCGCATCCCAGTTTGGGGTGGCGTTGGGGGGGGGGGTCTGGTAAGGAACGCAGACTGCATTGGGAGCGGCGTCCCCCAGGTGAGACTCGTAACGTGAGTTTTCGGGCTGGGGGAGGTTGAAGTGGCTGGGGGGGGGGGGCATCAGGGGGGCCCCCCCCAGGGGGGCAGAGGGCGGGCCTCGCGCCCCCCAGCCCCCTCCACAGAGCCAAGATCAGCCCCGAGTGACGAGCGCATCGTTTAAGGTGAAGGGTCTCTAGGAAAAACCGCGGGATGTTAACCTGGATGCCAAACTTCAAGCACCGCAGAAAGACAAAATGCAAGCCCTGAAGCTTGGATGCATTGCCGGATTGGACGAAAAAATGGTCCACCAAGTTGGTGGCCCGGGCCCAGAGGCGTGGGAGAGAGGATCTAGGAACTTGGCGGCTTTGCGTTCTAGGTACGGGTCCCTCGAAAAAGGTCGCGGCATCCTGTAGGCCACGCGTAGTGGGCAGGACGATTTCTCCTGCAACCGGGGCCCCCAAACAGCTGGCAATGGCAGATTCTGTGACACGAATCTCGTGTCCTCGGAAGTGGGTTCTGTTAGCGTTCCAGTTTGCAAAGAACGCGTCGTCAGCAAGGTCCGGCTCACCGACTAGCTGCTGCAACGGGCCGGACCAGCCGCACCTGGTGACCAACCGCCACAGCTCCTCATCTTCCCGGAAAGCAGCGCAGTCAGGCTCGAACGTCGGCGTGGCACCCATTGTAGCCGTGAGCTCACTCCACGCATGGTAGGACTACGCAATTATCCGTTGAGGGGGAGGGGTCTGGTCCTGCATGAAAATAGTGCGGTTGCGCGCTGTCCAAACAAACCATAAAAGCATGGATGTCAAGGAGTCATCGGTGAACCGCCTCGGGGGGGGGGGGGGGGGGGGGNTGCCAAGTGGCTTGCATGCAGGGACACTCGTAAATGAAGTGAGTAATTGTTTCTGGTGCAACGTTACAGCGTGGACATGTGTCATCGTGCAGGATGCCGTGCCGTTTCAGTATGGCGCGCACAGGGAGCGCCTCAGATTTGATTAGCCAGAGAAACATTTTGATTTTCTCGTGGAGCCGCCTGCGCCAGATCCCTTGCCATCCGTCCTCCGGGGGGTATTTCTCTGTTAGTATGGTGCGCAGCTCAAGGTGGAGCCAACCCAAGGTCATCATTGCTTGCGTGTGCCGGCAGATCGCCTGCCAGGGCCGCGAGGCGCGTGTTTCAAGCTCCCACTGCGTGTACTTCCTTCGGGTGATGCAAGTCCACTGACTGAGCTCCCCGTGCGTGCGTGTCAGACGGTGGAGGAGCTGCTGCTGTTTCATCATGCTTTCGTCCTCGAAGGACGTGATACCCAGCCCCCCCGCTTTTCGAGGACGCGCAATGCGGGTCCAAGCAACTAAGTGAAGCTTGCTCCCCCTCCCAATGAAATTTTGGATCATCGTGTTGATTTGTTGAGTGACGACCGTGGGGGGAGCGGCGACTGTCGCCACAAATCGTGTGGTAGTTGTGAGGATCTCGATTGCCACCAGGAGACGACCCTTTCGTGTAAGGAAGCGATTGGCCCAATGGTTCATTCGCTTTTCGATCTTCGCCAGGAGGGGGGCCCATGCATTTTTCCAACCCCATTGGAACAGCGGGATACCAAAGTAGGTGTGGTGATTATCCCCGGCTGAATATCCAGGATTTGTATAACCCTGTCCTTCACCTGTGCATCAACATTGAGGAAATGTGCTGCTGATTTGGTGTGGTTGATTTCCAATCCTAGTTCTGCTGCCAACCTGGTCAGGGCAATGTTGATACACCGTGCCTATGGGGCTGTTGCTCGGCTAAGTAACATGGTATCGTCAGCATAATGTTCATCATGGCAAGCCACCCCGACAATGTCCAAGCCTTCCACCCTCGACGTGCTGCAATAATGTTGCATGAGGTCCATGGCAATGATGAAGAGCAGGGGAGAAAGTGGGTCACCTTGTCTCAAACCCCTACCAGGAGATGAGAAACCCCACAACCGCCCCCCAACATCGAAAGAGAACCCTGCAGAAGATTGGATGTGCAGACATAGTTGGATGAACCCGCGATCGAATCCTTTCTTATGCATGATGTCCTGTAAGGCCTCCCAACTGAGCGTGTCATATGCCTTAGCTATGTCAAGCTTGAGACATAGACCAGGGAACTTCATTGTGCGAAGAGAGTGTAGGACCTCCTGCATGAGGAGAACCTGATCGTGGAGAGTCCTATCTTGAACAAAACCAGCCTGATTGCTTCCTACCAGCTTGGGCAAAAGAGGCCCAAGTCGGTTGACTAGGAGCTTAGAGAAGATTCTGATGAGGACGTTGCAGACTCCGATGGGACGAAAGTGTTCCGGGCGGTGGGCATCCAACTGCTTTGGGATGCATACAATTCGAGAGCAGTTGATTTCCCGCCGCACTTGTCGTCTGGTCAGCATGACGTTGAAAGCATCAAGGATATTGGGCCCCACAATATCCAGAAATTCTTTGAAGAATTCCAGCGGCCATCCATCCGGTCCAGGCGCTTCCCCTGCCAACCTAAGGTGCATAAATACTTTGAATATTCATAACTTATTTTTCACAAAACAATTTTAATGCTTTTGGTCTTGTCACCTCTATGAGTAACTTCGATCATCTTTCATTTGTTGATCAACCATTATCCCTTCTCCATTTCTAAGGTTATCTCCCTCTATAGTAGGAGAGCTTAAAAGCCTTTACCATTGGCCTTTGGTGAACGCGCAGACGTAGGGTGCGGTCGTTACGGGAATGGGTCGTTATGGCGCCATTGGGTTTCTCTGTCCCTCAACCGTTGGGGCCTTCGCCAGCAGGGGTGGCGTCGACGGAAGCTCCGGCGGCGGCTATGGTGGCGGAGGCTATGGCGGCGACAGTCGTTCTTGTCCTGGTTGTTGCCGCCGTGGCTGCTCCTGTTGCCGCCGTGGCCGCTCCTGTTGCCGCCATGGTCGCACTTGTTGCCGTGGTCGCTCCTGTTGCCGTGGTCGCACTTGTTGCTGTGGTTGCTCTTGTTGTCATGGTCGCTCCTGTTGCCATCCTATATGTCCATTGAAATATTTGGGATTTGTAGCATATGTCCATCCAAAGAATCCCAAAAGGTCCTGTGAACATGATCATGCAAGCCAACCTAAGGTGCATAAATACTTTGAATATTCATAACTTATTTTTCACAAAACAATTTTAATGCTTTTGGTCTTGTCACCTCTATGAGTAACTTCGATCACATTATCTTTCATTTGTTGATCAACCATTATCCCTTCTCCATTTCTAAGGTTATCTCCCTCTATAGTAGGAGAGCTTAAAAGCCTTTACCATTGGCCTTTGCTTTCTCTTCCTTCCACTTGGTTTCCTGCAAGAGATCTATGTTGACTCTTCTCTTCTTCATCAAAGTCATAATTTTGTTGGTTTTCCCTGTCAACATGCCTATGTTTTATGTAGTCATCTTAATTGGCTGAAGCGTCTCATGGGTCTTATGTTGGGCTGTTGTTTTTACCCACACTTGTCCAAAATGATGTACAAACCCTAGCATATTTGGCCTAACAAATGGGCATTGTTGTTGCATGTTGCTTCTAGGATACGTCCTAGCAAGCATTTGCTTATTTCTCACAACAATTAAGCCAATCTGTTGCTATATGTTGCATCTACAGCATGCTCTAGTATAAGGAATGTATGGTAATTAACTCATCCATAAAAAATGGTAGGCGTCTTACAAGTCAGAGTGTATTTCTGTAAAAAAATTGTTTTCCAGTAATTTATTTGATCAATGTTGTTCTGTGATACTTGACATACCAGTCATTCTGAGTGGCATGAAGTGTCATTTGTTTATATCCTTGATGTATGATACAAATTATTGTTATGTATATGAGCTTTGATGTTGTTGGATATTAAAGCAGCAATGTTTAATCCTACTGTTTTATGTACTTTAGGGATTGAATGGAGTATGGACAATGATGCAACCAATGCTGCTGTTGTTGTTGCTAGTGAGGCACATGCAATCACACTAGCTGTTGAAGGATTGCTGGGTGTTGTTTTTACTGTGGCTACACTGACAGATGAGGCAGTTGATTGTGGTGAAGTAGGTCACTAGGGTGTTGAATTTAAGCATAGACAAACATGTTGGCTTAGGTATTGAATTTACAAGGTTTCTTTGCAGTTGAATTCTCCAAGATGTGAGAATAATGAATTTAAAAATACATTAGGAGAGCATGCGTCTGTTTGCGTTGCAATGGTTAATGCAGTGTGGAAGACTATTCTTGAAGCATTGTCTTTGATACTATCCAGGTATGCTTTGTGTCGGCGTTAGGGATTCTTGGGCTTTTTGTTTACACAGCATATTTTATCCTTGAACAATTGGTAGCAGAAATCTTTTCACCTTTATTTGTTTATGTGTTTATGGCAAATTTTACTCACAATGTTTGAAACCAACTGTTTAAGGTCACATGGTGAGGCGATTGTATTGGAGATTCTTAAGGGCTATCAAGCATTCGCACAGGTGAATAAAACAAAAGTGTATTGTTTTACCGATATATTTCATTAAGAATTGTGTCAAGAAGAGATATATTTAAATATTTGAAAGATCTATCACTGCAGGCTTGTGGAGTGCTTTGTGCTACTGAACCCTTGAATGCATTTCTTGAATCTCTTTGCAAATTCACTTTACCATCACAGAATGAATTAGATAAGAAGAGGTTGTGTAAGGCAGAAATCTAACTTTTTTTGAACCATTTTCTGAAGTATTGTAAATTTCAGTGGGTGAAAATGTTTTTAAAATTCACCTGCTAATTTAATTAGATTCTGTTGCCTATTATAGCATTTCAGGTGTTTTGTCCTCTCCTGGAAGCAAACGTTCCGAATACACGAGTGATTCTAAAGATAATGTGGTGCTTACTCCGAAAAATGTTCAGGTCAATTATTTTGTTGAGGGTGCTATTCATTAAACTAAGAATTGGGAGATAAAATCATATGTTAATTGCAGAATTCATTGCTCTGGCAAAGTTCCTTTTTAGCATTGCATGAGGTGGTGTTCTTGACAATAAAGCATTATAATCATTAGTTTTACGTTTTGTTTTGCAGGCGCTAAGGACTCTCTTTAACATTGCGCATCGACTGGATAATGTTTTGGGTTCGTCATGGATTTCGGTATGCAATTACTAAATTCTACTTAAGATTTAAGTATCTGTTTTATATACAAATGCTTTTCAGAAACACACCTGTTTACTTTAAAAATTCAAATATTCTTTTAGGTGTTAGAGACATTGGCTGCATTGGATCGTGTTATCCATTCACCCCATGCAACTACGCAGGTATTGACAAGGTTTTTATGTGAAAGTTGGCAGCTGAGTTCTTTCTCGTTTTGATGCTGGTGTCATTTTTTGCATTCAAGTTTACTTTATTTTTTGATGCTTAATCAGGAAATATCTGCTGCTGTGCCAAGAATGACAAGGGAATCGATCAATCAGTCCAGTGACTTCAATATTTTGTCTTCCCTTAACACTCAAGTACTTTCCCAACAATTTACTTTCATTTTTAAATGATTAAACACATTTTCTTTTCCCATTTGTGCTAGAAAATTTTACTTCATAATCTAATAATGGCGTTTCCTGCTTGTTATCAAGCTATTTGAAAATTCAGGTTCAATGAATACCTCAGCTGTTTCTGCCCTTTTAGGAGCATTACGTCAACTGTCCTATGATACTTTGTTTGGGGTTAGCAGTGGAACACGGCAGAATGTTGGAGCAAATTTTAGTAGTATTGGAAGCCCACTATCTGGTCAAGGGCAACAGACAGTAAACAAGATGTTTGCGATCGAAAGGATGATTTCTGTACTTGTGAATAACTTGCACAGTAGGCTTCTTGCAGTTTTTCCTTAATACACTTCTGTGTTCTTATTAATGTGTACTTACATATTCATTGTTTGATCATGCTTTGTTAAAATGTTGTATGAATAGCATACATTTTTATTTAAAATTGCAAAGATTTTGTACTGTTCAATAGGGGTACTGATCTGTACGTTTGTTGATGTTCAGGAGTAGAGTTTCTATGGGATCAGGTTGTCACTCATTTTCTTGAGGTGATATTTTGTTATTGATTTACTTTACCATCTACATGTGACAGAAGCAATGAATACATGCTTTAACTTGTCGATTTCATAGTCCTCATATAATTTTTATAATATTTAGCTGGCAGAACATGACAGTCTGCATGTACGAAACATGGCACTCGATGCACTAGATCGCTCAATTTGTGCTGTTCTTGGGTGTGAAAAATTTCAGAAGGAATCTTCAAGATTATCATCAGTTCCATCATTTCATGGAAAGGACTGGGTTGAATCTGAAATGGTTGATTTCAAAATAGTTTCCGAACCCACAAATTTTGAGCATGCTGTTCTGTCACCGTTACAAACATTATACTTTAATAATCAAAATGCTGAAATCCGAGCTGGTACTTTAAAAATCTTACTGCATGTTTTAGAGGTAATTTGCATCAATTTTTTGTTATGATGTAAATGCTTATATTCTACAGATTCTGGTATTAATGGCTTTTACTTTGTTTTTTTTCCCCAAATATCCAGAGGCATGCTGAGAAGCTGTACCAGAGTTGGCCAAGCATTCTTGACCTGCTAAGGTATAGATGATTGTTTCAAACGTATTTTTCTGTACCTATATTGACATTGATAGACTATAACCTTGTTTTATTTATTACAAATATGACAGGGCTGTCGTGAACAGTTCAGAGAAAGAACTCATATTTTTGGGTTTTCAGGTATACTCCAACACTAATACGTTCTTCAACAATGTTATTGCAAACTAAAAACCAGAATGTAGGACACAGCAATATACAATACAAATTCAGATTCGGTGTGCAGAGTCCCTTAGAGCAACCGCTTGTTCTTTTACAAAAAACTCATAGAAATCTTAAGAGTTTTCTTTTCAACTTCCAATAAACATTATTAGACTAGAAGAACATTTAAACCGAAGCCTGATCTCATGACTATGATTCCTGATACAGCCCACAAACGAGCAGAGAATTTTAACAAAATGACAAAACTGACTAGCCATCAGGGAAAAGGTAAGGATTTGCAAATGCATCTGGGTTTTTCATGCCCATGAACTCTGTCAATGATGCTGTGCCCCTACAAGAGCTCTAGCAGGGTGTGACAATCGCACTGTGGTCGCTCAAGAGTGTGGAGGATATCCAAGGTATTGCAGTGCAGCTCCAAGTCCACGAAATTAGCTGCCTGCTGGAACTTTTGCAGGGCAGCCTCATGATGACCTTGCTCCTCAGTCGCCCCCCCACCATATGGGTGGGAATGCACTAATGTATGGTGGATATGCTTTCTAAGAGTCACCCACGAAAAAGCATAGTTTATGCCCAGCAGAACATATGGGCATCTCCCCTCATGAAGCCACTGCCGCACACTCTGCTTGTGTGCCCTATCTAGTTGTCTTTGCCTTTGTCTCTCTTCTTCATGTTCCCAAGCCCGTTGCACGTGCTTCGTCCGCTCTTGCTTCATGTGCATGGTTTCTTCTTGTAGTAGCTCCTCACAAACCTAGCTAGGGATCTTGTCCACTAGCTGGGCATTGGAGTGCTCCACAAGCAAAACTTGCTACCGAAGCAACTCCTGTTCCCGTTTGTGAAAATGGGTCTCCAGGTCATCCTATGGCTATAGGAGGGTTTCCTCCCATTAGGCCTCCCACACCTAGTGCTCCTCAGCTTGAGCTGTAGCCACTGCCTCCTTCGCCACCTGGTTGAGTTGCGTCACAAGCACATCCCTTCTCGAATCTTTGTGCGGAAACGCATCCACCACGACCATAGGGCCCGAAGTGGCCGACCCTGGAAGGCTTGCCCACTTCTGTGTGTAAACCATTGCATGTGTTAGCCCAACCTTGTACTAGAAAGAACCAGAAGGAGCTGCCTCTGGCTGTGCCTCAGCCAGCCTCTGCCAAAGGCCCAAAATAATCCTGAAATGGCACCCCCTCTTCTGCTGTCACAAGACAGCCAGGAAGAAGCGGGGCAGGTTGACCTTGAGCCCAAATTTCAAGCACTTCAAGAATGCAAAGTGCAAACTCTAAAGTTTAGACCCATTGCCAGATTGGACAAAGAAGCGGTCGACCAGCTTAGTAGCCCAATGCCAAATCGGTAGTAGGGCAAATTTGGGCACTTGCCAACTTTGCATGCATGGCATTGGCCCATTAAAGAACAAGTCAATGTCTTGTAACCCTCGAGCAGTGGGCAAAATTGTTTCACCATATGCCTGGGCCCCCAAAAACCCAGCAATCACTGTTTCTATCAATGTGATTGCCATGCCTCGGAACTTCGTCTGATCATCCAGCCAGTTGATAATAAAGATGTCATTGGGGAGGGCCAGGTCACCTATCAACCGTGGGAGGGTAGAGTCCCACCCATACCGCTCAACCAACCCCTAGAGCTTGGTGTGAGCATGAAATGCTACAAAATCTAGTTCATAGGTCGGCATTATCCCCATTGTTGCCACGATTTTCGTCCATGCTCTGTTGGTTCGGGAAACAACTTGCATAAGGGGGGTGGGGGTGCATTGCTGTCAAAACATTTTATGATTTTGGACTTTGCATGCTTCCCATAAAAGCAGCATGGCCTTGGAGTTTCCTAAGAGCATCGGAGAGGTAAGCCATCCCGTCGCACGCCACATGGCCTACATGTAAGGGCATTGGAAGGCGAAGTATAGTATGGTTTCAGACCCATCATCGTAGAGCGGGTACGTGACATCAATGGTTAGACCACGTGTCCTTAAATTCTCCCGAACTGGCAAGGCATTGTTTTCGAAGAGCCATAGAAAAACCTTTATTTTTTTAGCAGCCGCCCCTGCCAAACCTGCTGCCAACTGTGTATCGAGGGGTACATTGATTTCATGAGCTGGCACAGCACAAACTCCAACCACCATTGCTACCTCATGCACTGTGAATGGGTGCAGAGTGTCTACCAAGGTCTCGAGTTGTGAGCCCCCTTTTGCCACTTGACATATTTCCCATCCATTATCTGAACCCACTGCGTAGTTTCGAGGCCTTGGTGGGTGAAACGTAACAACAACCATTGTACCCAAGTGTCAGTTCATCTTTGAACTTGGAGATGCCCAAACCCCATGCTTCTTGATGGCACATGATCTGGCCCCACCCAACCAAGTGCAACTTGCTTCCCCCTTTGCCACCCGAGCAAACAAAATTATGAATGATCCAATTCACGGCCTGAATCACAGCCTTT
>MNCI01034664.1:1268788-1306023 GCA_015680685.1 Gnetum montanum
GGTGGGGGGTTGCAACAGTGGCCACGAAGCACACCATTGGGTATCTTTGATTCAACCATTTAAAAGTGAATTATAAATGAGTTTTTGTGGAATTTGAAAAAATTGAGGTTAAGAGAGAAAATAATTGAAAATAAAGCTTGCCATTTCCCACCTTTTCTTATGTTATTTTATAGAACCATTTGGATGTTTCTTTTTAATTTTTGGAGTTGCATTCTTTTTATTCTTGAACAACATCATGTAATTTTATGTGTTCTAAGAGCATTTAATCTTTGCAGATTTTTTAAACAGAAAAAGTCCCAAAAACTAACATAAACTAAATGGAAATGGTAAATACCAGGGACCGCGTAACCACCCACCCGGACATCCAATCTCTCCACGTTGGCACCCAACTAGTGGAGAGAATGGACGTCGTCTACCGACGACGGAAAAGATTTGAAGACCTGAAAGTGAAAGACCTTGAAGGACAGCGTAAGCTTTAGAAGACCGTGAGGAATGTAGTCAATAAAGAATGTATATGATGATGAAATGAAGAACGTGAGGAATGTAGTCAATAAAGAACGATTGGATTCAATAAATGACGTACAAGGTACAAATGTAGTGCCCCATTTTTGTACATATAAAAATAACATTTGATTTTCAACCTTTTTTATGAGGATCCATCTTTCTTGAAACAATCTGACCTACTTTGACAATCCCAACCCATTGTGCCCCATTGTACCCCTACCTAAGGTGCATCCAAGCACTTATGTTGTTGTCCAAGTCCCATGTTGTTGGCATTCTGAAACAATAGTATAGAGTGAGGAATGGGCAAGTTCAGGTTTGGACTAGGATTGTCATGATGATTATTTTGCCATTGGAAGCAAGGTGTGTATCATATGTTACATAGTAATATTAAATACTTGGACATGATTTGGTGTCATACTGGACCTTCCTTTTAGGAAGGAGAAATTGTTTGTTGAATATGGAAATGTGCCTTTTGACAGTCTGGTGCTAGCCGAGCAGCTGTGGGGGCACTTGACATCTTGCAAAACTTGTCGCAAAGGCAATCATTCTACTTAGGATTGTAGGGTGCACCCTAGGGCCTCGAGGCTAAATGGGAAATCTGACGTTGATAGTTGGCTGCTATTGAGGAGAAAGGGGTAGGTGTCCTTGCTGCCCTTCCCTCCCTGGGACCGTGGGGGGGATGAGCTTCCTTGGGAGGTTGAGGAGGCTATTGTGGTGATCGCTTCTTCTACACCTCCTTGTCACTTTGCTCGGGTGGAGGCAGTTGTGGGCACACTAGCGGGTGCTGCTTCTCTAGGGCGGGCGGGGGGAGGGGGGAACTCTTGTTGTTGAGGGACTGGGTCTCTATAGTGTGTGGCACCACTCTACTCCTTTTGGATCTAGTGGCTAGAAAGATATTAATAGAAGATGCTCATGGGTTTGTAGTTGCTTAGGTACCTCGAAAGGTAGGAAGACCATCAGAATAGGAGATGTGGCACAAAACGATGCAATTGGATATTGACCTAGGGGCTCAAATGACCCTAAAAGGGGTTTACAAGAAACAATCTGCAAGTAGACCATGAAGATTCTATCATGGAATTGTAGGGGCCAGGGTACCCCCTACAAAAGAAGTACCCTGAAGGATTTGGTGCATGATGAAGGTTGCTTGATGGTGTGCCTCCAAGAGACCAAGTTGCACACTACCAATTGTAATCTCTTGTGATGGTGGGGCTAGTTTTCTTATTTTGTGGATTGTTGTGGTCGGGTTGGAGAGTTAGCTACCCTCATGAGTATCCCCTTTGACATTGTGGATGAGTTTGCTTGGAGTCTTAAGCTGTTCATACATGAGGTGGGATCCTAGGTCACAAACTTCTATGGCCTCCAATGTTGGGTCGAGTGCCTCCACGAGCTCCTCAAGATTACTAGTCAGGTTCCCAATCACCAGGCGTGGTTGCTCATTGGGGATTTCAATCAGTGTTTGTATGTGTGGGAGAGAATTGGGGATGAGATTGACCCTTCACCTAGAAGCCATGAGTTTCTACAAATGCTTCAGATATATGATCTCATTGATCTTGATATTTAGGGCTGCAGGTTCACTTGGAGCAATTGGTAGAAAGGCAAAGACTAGGTCCTCTTGCATATTGATAGGGTTTGGGTCAGTGCTGAGGTGCTTCTAAACCACAAGGTTGTGGTTAATGGCATGAGCGATGGACTTCTGACCATCGCACCCTTGTTTGCTTAGTTCGTAAACCATACAAGCGTGCCTCCATTCCTTTTTGGTTTGAATGCATGTGGTTGACTAAGGGGTGTCTGTGCAAGCTAGTCAATGAGATCTGGGGGAGGGGGGCTATGCCCAGGATTTTCTAAAGCAAGGTCCTCTCCTCCTTGATTGCTTCAGTATGGAGGTGCTTGGTAGTTTCCAACTACCTTTGCAACTCCTCTTCCCTAGTTGCCCACTTGCCCTCCTAGAAGGCCCTTTCTTGCCACCGGTTGAGCGATTGGCAAACCATTCCCAGTTGACCACTTTAGTGACCTAGATTGAGCCTCATGCTTGTCAAGATCTTTGATTAAATCCACCACCACCAGTGGGGTGCACTAGGAATGCCTTCATCCATAAATTGCCCGAACCGAAACATCCCTTGGCCATGGAGGGGTCGCTGGCGTGAATCCTGCAAGAGGGCCAAGATTAGTCCTAAGTACCAACCATTTCTTTGGCGCCTCAATACTGCAAGGAAGAACAGTGGCTGGTTGACCGCGCAACCTAGCCTGGGGCATCTCATGAATCTAAAATGCATGCCCTATAATTTCTAGATATTGCTAGCCTGGACAAAGTACCTATAAACTAGCTCGATAATATCCTACCAAATCTGCGGGAGCATCAGCTTAAGAGCCTGACCACTCCCCATCTTGGGTATTGGCCCTAAAAAGAAGTCCTCCACATCCTGGAGCCCATGGCCCTTGGGGGAAATTGTCTCACCCCCCTTCGACATCCCCAACCACTTTGCAATAGCCTCCTCCATTAGCTCAATCCTCAACCCCAAAACCCCAAAACAAAAGTGTATGATCCTGCCATAATAGCCTATTTAGAAGGCCTTGATACCCCATGTCAATAATGTCCTAGAACTAGCTAATGCCCTGACCCCTCGTGCCCTTAGGTCTAGCAATTGTGTCCTAGTTTACTAGGTGCATGCGATCTCCTCCCTTATCCTCTGACTAGGTAAAATTTCTTATTATTTGATCGACTTTCTCTATGGTGTTTGCCAGGGGATATGCCACAAAAGCCGCTTACCGAGCCATTGCCGAAAGCACCGATGTAGCCAACAAAGCCTTCCTAGCCCGCATCAGGAACTAGCTTGTCCAATGATCAATTCATTTGTGCAGTCCTTGGAGAAGGCTAGTCCAAGCATGCCGCTGATGACAATGATAGAACGTCAGTCAAAGGTAAGTGTCCCACGTGGTACTGGGCAACACCCCTAAATGTTGCATAATTAGTCCCTTCACCTTAGCATCCATGTTGAGTAGGTGCACAACAGACCTACCCCTGTTAATTTCAAGGCCAATCTCCCCCACCATTCTTTGCAGTGCCTTGTTTATCACCATAGCTTGGGAGACATCAACTTGTGAAAACAAAATGGTGTCGTCTGCATAGTGCTCAACCAAACACCTAACCCCAACGATATCCAACCCTCTAACCCCCTCCATTTGACAATATGTTTGCATGGTGTCCATCACTAGGCTGAAAAGGTAAGGGAACATAGGGTCCCCTTGTCGTAAACCCCTGCCAGGGGATGAAAACCCCCACAATTTTTTCCCAGATCTAGAGAGAAAGCTTTTGATGTTTGAATGTGGACACATAGATTAATGAAGTTTGGGTGGAAACCCTTCCTCAACATGATTTCTTGAAGAGTGCCCTAGCAAACAATGTCATATGCTTTAGAGATATCTAGCTTAAGGCACATACCTAGGTACTTGGTTATTGGTAGGGAATGTAGCACCTCCTACACTAGAATAATTTGGTCCTAAATGAAATGCCCTTTAATAAATCCCACTTGTTGTGGCCTCACCAATCATGGCATTAGGGGCCCCAACCAAGCAACTAGGATCTTAGTAAAGAGGCAAAGGAGCATATTGCACATCCCAATAGGTCGAAACTGGGAGGGATCTGTGGGTTTGGCAGACTTAGGAATGAGGACTAGCTGGGAACAATTGATTTCTGTGTGAACCTGTTGCCAACTCAGCATCAGGTTGAAAGCATCCAAGAGATTAGCTCCTATAATGTCAGTGAAATCCTTAAAGAACTTCAGAGGCCAGCCATTAGGTTTTCTTTCCAATCTTCATTAAAGCTAGAGCCCCATCCATCTCTGTGCTAGTAAATGGCGCCAACAACCAGCGGTTGTCCTCCTCACCCAAGACAAAGTTAGTGGGAATCGACAGAGGGGTCACCTCCTTCCATCGCCAAATGTTGGACGAATAATCCATCATGGCCTTAGAAATTTCATGACACTCAGCCACTTCTTTTCCCTGAAAATTAAGATTGTGGATCCTTTTGAAAAGGTTTGTTGAGTTGGCAGCCACAATGAAAAAATCTATGTTCCTATCCCCATCTTTGAGCCAGTAGGCCCGTCCCCTCTACCTCTAATAAGCTTCCTCCTTAGCATCCAAGGCTTGTAGCACCTCACATTTAGCAGTAGCTTGGCCCTTATCCAACTCTTGTTCTAACTGGATCTCTGATAGACCATGCAACAACCTTCCTTTGGTGGACCTGAACAAGAACTTTTCCTCCGTGTGCAACTCCCTTATTGCTCTCTTGAGTTGGCTCAATCCCTACTTGAGGAACTCCCTGGGGTTAACCTTTGATGAGTAGAATCTCCAAATACCTTCCACCATCAAATGCAGCCATGACTTTTTAAGCCAGTAACATTCAAACTAGAACGACGTAGTCCTCCTCGAAATTGGATAACCTACTTGGCACAAAATTGATCGGTGATATGAAGCCATTCGCTCTTTCCCTTGTGCATACACCCATGGGTCATGAGAATATTTGAGTTGGCCCACACACGATCAATCTTCGTCATAACACAGTCACTACCCTTTTGGTAGTTGCTCCATGTGAACTGGCAATCTTTGATGTCCATGTCCACCAGGTCATGAGAGGCTAGTAACTACAAGAAACTTGGAGCACTAGGGGGTTCGTTGGTCCCTCTGTCCAACTTTGCCCATCCATACAACCGTTGGTTGAAATCCCTTGCAAGGATCCATTGTCGCCTATCCAGTACCAAGAAAGCAATCCTATGTAACTCCCTTAGTCTCTCCTCCCACCTTTGGGTACTGTAGAAGTTTGTGAGCTAGATGCCAGTCTATCTGAAGAGAATGGTAATGCTCCACATGGACACATCCACCATCTCAAAAGGCCAGCACAAGAGGGAGGCCAAACCCCTAACCCTCCCTTGATAGGCCAGCAATTGTTTGCCAATCAGGCCAACATAGCCAATGGAGCTCCTGCTACTATAGTTTTGCCTCCTACAAGCACACCACATCACAATTCTCCCTACGCACAATATCTTTTAAGGGTATTTCTTTTGTAGGGGGTACCTTGCGCCCTATAGTTCCATGAGAGGATCCTCATGTCTTGCTCACCAAACATTTATTGTAAACTTCCTTGAGGGTTGTTTGGACCCTCAAGCTGATCTCCATCTGTGTCTTTTTGGTCCAAGACACAGGTCACCCCCGCAATGTTCAGCCCATCGACCCCGGAAGTACTACAGTAATGCTGCATCAGGTCCATGGCAATAATGAAGAGGAGGGGAGAGAGTGGGTCCCCTTGCCTCAACCCCCTCCCAGGGGAAGCGAGGCCCCACAGCCTCCCCCCCACATCAAAGGAATAGCCCGCCGAGGATTGCATGTGTATGCACAATCGGGTGAACTGTGGGTCGAAGCCTTTATGTTGCATGATGGTCTGCAGAGCCTCCCAACTTAGGGTGTCGTAAGCCTTCGTGATGTCCTTTGGGTTTTAGGATAAACAACTTTACCTAATCTTATACTTAGTAATTAAGTGATACAGGCATGTAGCATTTCATTAGGAATACACTACATAAGACTTGGGTTTGAGCTTGGGCACCACTACACAAAAGAGGTTAAGCTTCTACTCATCCACAGATTCTTCCAAGACCCTGCCTTGGCAGGATGACCATTGAGCCTCTAGGTGATGATTCTTACACTACATAATTGTTAACAATATATTCATTCCCATACCTTAAATGGATGGGTTACATTATTTATGTTTCATGCATCTTGCACTAGAAGTGAAGATGAGCACTACCATATAACCCTATCCATACATAACCTTGTTTAGGCTTAATATTTTAAGCCATTGGACCTAAAGGGATTGGCTTTCACAACACTTGAAGGTTTTCAATTGAGTAGATGCTATTTGTAAGTATTTATGCACCTAATGTATGATTATATATACGCTTTCTTTGTGTATACTGAGGTGAGGTCCAAAAATGATCTTGAGTGAAGTCTTGTTTTTAAGCATAGAACCTGAAGAAAAGGTCACATTTGGATGGTGAGGTATGACCTTTGACATGGGAACACAACCCCACATAGCATGGACAAGGTTGTTTAAGCCTAGATATTTTTGTTCATTGGCCATTGTACAAGTTCTTAGTACAGTAAGTAATCTTATTTGCTGAAATATAGTAGAAGGTTAGGACTACATGAAACCACATCTGTTGGCGTTGTTGGCGTGAAAAAGGTGAGCGAGTTATTTGCTACTTTTAACCTTGTTAAGTTAAAGGAAATGATATCTACTATTGTTGAATATGCATTTCCTTGAGGTGTTATAGTTATTGAGAAAGAAAGACTCTTATTTAGGTTGCATAATGAACCTATTGTTATGATCAATTGAGCATTTGTTAAATGCTAGTTAAGGCTGGCACATATCTTTGGAGTGATTTTTTCTTTTTGGTGAATTTTTAGAGGCTGGTTAGACTGGTTCCTACAACAGATTATCATGTGCTAATGATGATCCATCATATTTGAAATTGAATATATGAATGTGGTTCATATATTGTATCATCTTAAAGTTATGTCGGTTGACTTGGTGGTTAGGTGATCAAGACTTAAAAGTTGGGTTTGTCAGGTTGCAGGTCGTTTGTCCAAATAAAGGCAAACACAACATTTCAGGTTACTTTTATTCGCCATATTTGTGGTAGCCATGAGAACCTAAGCCCTGATGTCCAATGGGACAACCATTTGGCTAACACATTACAAGAAACCTATCACTTGATCCTCCAACCGGGGAAATGACATGTACACCTGTTCTGATGGTCTGGTTCTCGGGGATATCCAGATGTACTTCAATCCTAAATTTCCTATTAATAAAATAATTTTTACTGCTTTGAAGAGATTTGTTTATATATTTAATTGTTTAGTTAGTGTTAACATTACTAGTACCTTAACAAGCGTTTCTAGATGATTTCATCCTGTCCAAACTGAAATTTTTAAATTAGAACTCTTGACGCTCTGCATCTGACAGAGAATTAGGCTGCACTATTGATAATTGTACCTTAGAGTTTTGTGTTGGCTTGTTAAAAGTTATAATATTTCTATTTGGATGATTCGGCTGTCCCAACAAAGTAAGTGGAAGTGTTTCCGATAATAGTTATCTTCATATATTTTTGTTATCTGATAAACGTCATGAGTTATATCTATTTACCAAACTATAAAAAATAGCATAACATTCTGCAATGAATTTTTCATAGTAGCAGCAATTAAATTGGCACACTTTTGGGAAGCTTTGCTCTCTCGATGAGCTCAAATATACATTATCATTTTTGTATCATACAATGTTTTTCTGCATGGAATGAAATACTAAATGCAAATATGCTTTCAGAGTGTCCGTGTCATCATGAATGATGGGCTTGTTGCAGTGCCTGCACATTGCCACAAGACGTAAGTCATTAGTGTCTGGTTTCCATGTCAAATTAAATTTCTGGGATTTCAGAAAATAGTTGGAATAATTTGCGGTAGCATGTTCTTATCAGATCTGTACAGGTGGCTGGAAGTTATGGTGCACAGAATGTAGATATCAATATAAGTTTGACAGCCATTGGTTTACTATGGACGACATCAGACTTTTTTGGAAGAGGCATAAATGTTGAGCAATTGCAGGACAAGGAATCTGGTAGGCTACTCCTTGAGATATTTTATGTGCTTTAAGACGTCCCAGCACAAACTTTTGAATTATCTGCATCTACATTCTTGGCAGGGCAGAGAATTTTACCTGTGGATGATCGTGTTAGTTCGAAAGATCAAATCATGAATAATGGGCTTGAACCTTTTGCTGTTTCTGATGCTTCAGCTGAACGATTGCAGAGTGTTACCCCACAACTGCCAGGAAAAGATTGTGAAAGATTGTTATTATTAGTCTTTGATGTTTTGCAAAACCTTGGTATGGATGAACGACCAGAGGTAAACTTACCATTGGATATTAAATATCTAAATTGGCTAAATTAAAGCAGACATGAATATAAAAGATCTTTCCTCCAAAGAGTTTTATATTGCTTTAGTTTGCTATTTTAAAATCTAACCACTACAGCTAAATACACACGTTTGATGAATATTCATATTGATCAAAATTGGAGTGTTTTATATAACTTTTACATCTGTGGTTCCAGATACATGATTTTGTGGTGAAAGCACGTGAGATTCAAAGCTTGTCAACCATATAGTTTAATGTTGTAATATTTAGGGACCAACTAACGTGCACTTAGCCCTTTAGCTGCAATCTCCTTATTTAGAATAAATCACTCTGTAAAATTGGTTTTTTATGGCTTATAAACTTTACTTTAGTTGAATTGAATCATTGTGACATATTTTGCATAGAGTTATTTAGGTCATTTGGTTTTGTTGATTGCCAGCAATTTTAATCTCTCTATAAGAAAAATGATTAATGTCTTTTCAGAATAAGATCTCAGGTTCCTAGTTCATAATTCATGTTACAAACATTCAGGAACACTGAATCAGTTTATGGGTATTATAAGAGCTCAATAAACATATCAACATGGCAACATACTACGATAGCATTTAAAAATCAGGTTTGGGGAATTTGCTTTGAGAATTAGAATGTGGGATACTGGAAAACATAACTCAAAACACCGATGCACAACATGCTTCTCAACAGCAGGTTGTAAGGGGAATGCATGCTACATAATTTTTAACTCTGTTTGTAATGTTTTTTTGCTCTTTTTTTTTTCTGAAAAACAATAAAGAAAATCTGGAGTTGAAACTCGAAGACGAGCAAATATTAATCGTTCATATATAGTTTAAGGGATTAATCATTTTGTAACTCTCCACGTGATATTCTTGTAGACTCGTATGTCATATTATGCATGTCTAATTTAAAAGAATGCTACATTGAAATATTTTCTCATTCTTGCTTCTGTGTTATTGTTTTTCTTGGCTCTTGGGCAAACAAATGTATTATCTTATCTATATAACAAACATCTAATTCTAATGATAATGTTTTTACATGAAGGTGAGAAATTCTGCCATTCGAATACTTTTTCAGTCTCTTAGCACTCATGGACATAAGTTATCATATGATATGTGGGAGCATTGCCTTTGGAAAGTAGTGTTTCCGCTATTTTCTAATGTGCAGCATCTGGTATGTTGCAAATTGATACTACTGTTCCATTTAAAATGTGTCTTTTATATATCATTGTTGATAATCTCTTTAACACATATCTGCAATTATGACAGGCTGCAAATTCTTCTAAAGATGAGTGGCAAGGTAAAGAGTTAGGAATGAAGGGAGGAAAGCCTGTTCACATGCTTGTCCACCATAGGTAGGGAATCTCAAGAGCTACAGCTGCTTTAAATATATTGCATACCCTGCAGATGATTTTTTTTTTCAAGTTTATATAGTGTACATGGTGCATTTACAGTCGGAATACTGCTCATAAACAATGGGATGAGACCTTGGTTCTGGTACTAGGCGGCATTGGTCGTGTTCTCCGTTTGTTCTTTCCACTCTTTCTGACAATGGAAAAATTCAGCAGAGGTTTTAAACTTACGATCTGTGGAACTTTCTGTAGCTCTGCATCGTCATAATCATTTCTTATTTTAATGCAATGACTGGTTTTGGATAAACAGGTTGGAATCACTTGCTAAACTTTGTTAAAGAAAGCATTCTAAACGGTAACAAAGAGGTTGCTGTTGCAGCTAATAACTGCTTGCTGACTTTATTACTCGCTCATTGCTCAAAGGTAGTCATCAAAATGAGAACCCTGTATCATAGTTATGGTGTATATCAGATGTCAAATAAAACACTCTGCTAAGAACATAATATGCATTTTAATATGTAAAGGTTATTTTGCGATTTCAATGTTATCAGGATATTTCGTATTTGATCTTGATTGTTAAATTGAAATGCTGTTAAGTGATTTTCTTTTTGATCATTTGTCTATTATCTTTAGTAAACATGATTTTATTTTACGTTGGATGCTGATTTCTGCAGGGTACCATGCCTGTGAATTATTTTGAATCTGCATTTTCAATTTATGAAGCTGTTATCAACAATTCTGTTCAATATGAAAGTCGTGTTTCAAGTAAGGTGAGGCAGGAACTTTTACGAAGCCTGGGTAAGTTGTTATGACGTTCTCATATCTTCATGAGGATAAGAAATTGAGTTTTCTTGTCTTGTTTGTTCTATATGATTGTGGGGGAATTCATTTTTAATATTGTTTATTGATCAGGTGAACTATATCTTCAGTGTTATGATATGATTGACATAACTCTCTATCATCGTCTGCTGAAACTTGTTGATTTAATAGCACAAAATCCAAAAAATGTTTGTGATGGGCCATCCATGGACCCGGTAAAATTTAGGACTCTCAGTTATGGATGTTAAAAAAATCATAGTTATATCTTAATTATGTTCTAACTTTTTCTCGAACTTTTTGAGGCAGGGAAGTTTATCATCTCTTCAACGCACAGTATTGGAGGTTTTTGTGCTTCTTAAGCCGAAAGAAAAAATTTTGAAATCATGGCCTAATTTGCTAAAAACATTGTTGTTATATCTTCCGCAATCCAAGTCTAATCTTTCTTCCAGCCACCCTGAAGAAGATGGCTTTCGGGACAAAGCAACCAGAGGTGGTGAAGGCACAATCAATGGGCCTCAATCAAGTTCAGAGGTGTCTCCCGTAAGCAATCATCCAAAGGACTCAATTCAATCAGGGAGTTCCCATCACGCTGGTTCTGTTGAAACAAAGGATATGACTGATAACTTGTCATGTCCTCTGTTTGCTGAGAAAGTGATAAGTGTACTGACTGATCTTTTTATAGAGGCTCCCGTTCTTGAAAAGATAAATGCTTCTGCGGAAGTGGTTGCAGCCCTTGGAAGGTATGCGAGAATTTACTTCAAATATGTAGAATCTCTCTATGAGGCTTTCTACACTAAAAATGGCATTGTTGGTTGCTGGCTTTAGCTGAGTACCTTGGTTTTTTGAGATAAAGAAAAACCGTTTCCCCCTTTTAGAACAGGTGAAAAGGAGATTATATATATTAGAAAGGAGATATAACTTGCATAAAGGGTCATTACCTGGACAATCAATGCTCATCCCACCAAGTGGGGCTTGCAGGGTGGTCTGTAAAATGAGTGAAGGCCTGCCCTCTTCCTGAATGGCTGCATTAGGCTCTACCCCAGGTCTTATGACCTGGGAAATGAGCACCTTACCATTGAGCCAAATGATGGCCCCCATGTAACTAGCATGCATCTCTTTCATATATTGCTCTTTTCCTCTTCCTGTTCCTCTGCATGTGCTATCAACCTTTGTTTGTCTCCAATTGCTTTCCTTCTCTGCACATAGACTCTTGCCTCATGATGTAGATGCCCTTAAATTCTGTCAATAGCCTTGTCACTTTAAACAGCAACTCATGTAAGGATCTGGAACCCTCAAATACAGCTTCTATTTCATGATTGTTTTGGTGACAGAACTAGCGCTAGAGTCCACAGCAATGATCTTAAGCGTGGTTGGTTTTCTGCATCTGTTCATGTTGACAAGTCTCATATTCTGGTAATCTTTCATGTCTGGTTGTCATCTAAAAAACAGTTTTTGGTAGAAGCTTTTGCTGATAAATTTCCCCAAATAAATGCCAATTATGTTCTGAAAAATATGGTTTATGTTTTATGCAGACAAATTTGGAGAGTTATGTTTACTTGGCTTATTTCTTGATTTAATGGAAACCATTGATCCAAACACTTTGATCTGCAATGTTTGGCATTCATTCAATGTGAAGGTTCATTCTGAATGAGTCTGTCATCAGTTCATCCTAATTTTTACAGGATTTGTTAGAACATCGTTAAGGTTGTATAGCACTTAAAGAAAACCTTCATGTTAATTCTGTTTGACATGATACATGAAATAAATTAAACTCTTGGTCTTTCCTTGAGATGGCATGAGAGTGAACAGAGGAAACATGGTAACTGGCTTCTTCTTCTTCTTTTTCTAAGGCCTGGGGTGGAGGGTTGGTGGGGAAGGTCTGCATTGATTATCTGGAGCGTGGTAAAACTATATACAACTGTACAAAAACAGAAAGGAGCCCTCCAGAGCAGACAAAATTGAGAGGAGGGCTTTCACAGAATTTACACCGAAAGGAGGATTTTTCTTGCCCGAGTGCCGTTAATTTGTTTTATCAGTGTATTTGTCTCATACAGAATGGGGAATGTCCGCTTCTCTACAACCCGTATCTTGGATGATAGGTAAAACAAAAAATTTTCAGAATACATCATATCTTCCAATGAGAGTATCATTTAGAGAGATCAGAATACAATTATGTCCAAGGAGGATTCTGCACCAACAACTAAATTAGATAGCATAGACATTGCTTGTACCAAATATCATGTGTGAAGATGATTTACCAGGTTTCAGGCCTTGGTAGAAATTCATGGCCTTGGTTGATATGCTTGAAAATTTTTTTTCACCTCCTAGATTTCTATCCATGTGCATAACCCAGACTAACCTCCTGTAACTTGAGCTGATGGTGCTCTTTGAAGCAACCTTCAGAGCCCCTAGTGTTCAATACGGACATTTTCTAAACTGAAGCAGCTGGTCCAGCTTTGGCTTCTGACTTTGGCCCTCATTTTCTCAGCAAAATCTTTGGCTGCGGCCTCGGTTGGGTTTTGATGTCTCGGCTTCCTGTTTGGCTTTTTGTTTGTTCCTTTTATCTGGTGCAGGGGGAGAATACTGTCCTTTACCCCAGGCTCTTCTTCCTGTTGTCCTTTGAGAGGAGAAAACTGCCCCAACTCTCCTGATATACGTTCCTGTTTTAGGCTACATCCGTGGCACCTCTAGGAATCGATTTTCCTACTTCGTTCCCCATTTGTAGGGCTAGGAGGGTTGAAAATCGATGACTTGGAAGGGTATATACAGGATAATGACATTAGCTCTTAACAAGTTACGCAGTTTTTATAATCTTACGTAGATTTTAGTATTTGGATGTTTTAAATGTTCTTTCACATCAGCGTCATTTCACTCATGTTGGATTTTCAGTATTACGTATTAAGAAATTACTCGTCTATTTGTAGTGGTACGGTTGCCAATGCAGTATTGTTATTTGAAATTAGATTCACTTATATCACCAAATACAATTATTCAGATATTGACATGATAAAACTGATACTTGTGTTTTTAACTTGCCAAAGATGCATGCTCACACGAAGAGACAAACCAGATGGTTCACTATGGCAGGCTGCTGTGAAAGCTTTTAACTCTGTTTTGGCCGATGATGTTGATAATTGTCAGGTGAATGCACAAACAGTTGGCTGTAAGGTGCATTCATCAGGGACTGGAACGGGCAGGTCAAGGTTCTGGAAAGAAGTTGCTGATATATATGAGTCATTCATTGTTGGTTCTTGTGGACGGGTGTTTCCTACGGACCGTTTGTCATCTGAAAGGCTTAAAGAGGATGAATATCTTGAGGTGGCTGTTTTAGATACTTTGTGCAGCAAGGTTTTGAGATATCCTGTAGATGCTCCTGTGGAGGTACCTAATTTTCGGTCTATAATACTAATTCAAAGTTTCTTATTATATGAAATTATGAACTGTTTTCTTTCATTTTCATCTCCAATTTCTTCTGTCAATTATGAACAGATTCTCCAAAGGTTTGTATCTGCTCTGGATACTTGTGCAGCCCGTACATCCAGTTTGCCAGTTGAGAGTCTTGGACTTCTACCTGTGCACTGTAGCAGGTTTTCCTTGAATTGCTTAAAAAGAATGTTTTCGCTATCAAGGTGTGTCATCTCCAAATCTTCTATTGTAGAGCATCATTGGTAGTTTTTGTTTTCATTACTTCTCCGGATAATATGTTTACATTATCTATGATCTTCTAATTGGAAGGTTATGGGCTAATCACAGGAAAGGGCGTAGGAATTTAAACAATGAGACAAACAGTTGTAACAATAAATCAATGAGAAGTTATTTTGATGGTATTTCTTGAGTTATAATTTGTCTTTTGCCGTCCTGTCTCTCTTGTAGCATAGAACAACTTCCAGCTCGAGAACATAACTGTGGTTACCAACAATACCATTTATGCATAATAGTCTGATGCTAGATAATTCTTCTTAAATGTTTTCTATTAACGTAACATAAAATGCGTAAACACATAGAGCACCAAATCATGAGGATTCCTGCGCACAATATATATTCTCGATGTACTTGCAAAATGCAATTCTGCACAGCAAACATTTTATTGCATAGTTGACAGTCCAGTTTGTATCCATCGCGTTGATTGAAAAGTTTAATTATGTCTTTCATGTATTTAGTTCTTCCTGTCACTGAATAAGCTATTAGATTGAATACTTCAACTTAGAAACTGTAGCAAACTTTGTGTTTTTTATTTCTTTTTGATCAATTTCCTTTGGAACAAACACAGTTAAATTTAATGTTCAAATCTTTAGGCTAACAACTGTACAAGAACATACGGAGTAACAGAAGCCTACCCAGATCAATGACTTGAATAATTGCTTCTGAAAGTTTGTAGTTCGAATGCATGTGACTGAATTTCATTCCACAAGTTGGAAGTGTAACACCAACCACTTATACTAAGGTATCAAGGAGTTGTGCTAAAAAATGACCGACTGAGTTATTTAATAAATCCATATGGTCTCCATGTTGACATAATAAAACTTGTCAGTTTGAGATTCATAAATGAGAAAATTAAGATTTGCAGTTTATCGAAGCAATTGTTTGTTCGTTTTGCAAGATCACATAGCCAGTGGCTCACTGATGAGGAACACATCTGAGTGTAGGTCTTATGGGACTAGGTCATAACATTACCTTTAGCTAGTTGTAGGTCAGTGACGCATAAGGGGTCCCATCCTAGGCTTGCACATCTACTAGACATTGGGAGTATTTGTTATGACCTGATCACCTATGCCTAAAAGGCCATTGCGCCAATAGTGAAATGTTACTAACACCTATTTGACAGCTAAGACATGTCTTGTCCCACGTGTTAGGATTGGGATTTGGTCCTAATGTTTCCTTATAAATAGAAGGCTTGGGGTAGCCTTTAGGTGTGTGTTTTTGATGGGGAAGCATTGTATTGAGGTTTTACCTTGGAGACAAGAGTCTGAGATCTGTTGTAGTAACAGATTGGATGCTTGGGAAAGCTATAAGGATGGCTTGTGTCCTTAAGATTGCACCACACTTAGTGTATAATTGGAGAAATGTTGACATGAGAACTTGATCTGGATCTCATAATTAACCCAACCGTGGCTCTCCAACCTATTGTCCAAACACATCATGTGCTAGAGATGTCTAAGATCCCTTTAATGTTTTGGAGGATGAAAGAGACTAACGGAGATCACAACACTCCCTCTCTTCTGCGAGATGGGACCCACAACCAGAGCCACACTAATGCATAATAGCGGGGAGTTGGACAAAATCACTCTAGTGTGCCCATCACCAACTGGCCACACGACTGGGTGCTAGCTCCCGTCACACATTACAACATTGCATCCAAGTCATAACTAATTAGAAGCCTGATCAAGCACATCATCTAAACAAGTCATCACAAACATACAGGACTGGTGATGACCATGCCACAAGAAAAAAAGTCCATCCTAGGCTTACATGGTTGAACAGGTATGGCCTCCAAAAAAATGAATTGAAAACATCAACACTTGGCCTTGAAACTGATCGAACCATGCCGAAGACTCCATTTCAACCTAGCAATACATCCTGGTTGTCAAAAATCACACGAAATCCAAGAAATGACAACAATAGTTGACCATGACCTCACCATGGCCCACGGCCTATACAACATTTGAAGCCACAAAGAAATATGCACAAAACAACTCCAGACCAAATACCACGACCTGACCATGACCTGTAGTGACCCTACCATGACCTTACCAAAACTCATGGTTTACACAGTTTTCAACATAAACACAAAATTGAAACTTGTCTTTTCGCATTTGATCTCCAAGCCAAGATTACAAATGGGGTTTTTATGAATTAATTTTCTAAAAATCAGCCAACCCTAATCCTAATCCTAATGGGATTTCCCCCCAAGAAAACTAACAAAAAGCTTATCAAATCATCAATCCTAACTCTAATGTAACTTTTAATAAAAGAATAAAATAAATAAAACATTTTTTCGAATAATCCTTACTATTTCTAATATCTGCGAGTAATAAAAACAACTAACTCTAATATCGTAACCTCTCACACACTTTTATTTAAAGAAAACACCACACTAACTCTTAACTCACAGCACACTAAGGATACACATCCTTATAATTCTACCCAAAATACCCAAACAGAAATAAACAAATATGATCATTCATAACACACATGTATACCTGTTGAAGTATGCCCAAGCCCACACCAACCAACCATGGTACCTGCTAACTCGTTCAACCAAGTCAGTGCATAAAGGAAATACATCATAAACCATGATAATATTATATTCATCAAATGCTCACATAAACGCATAAACATAACCAACATACACACCACACATACAAAATATTGAAGAGCAAGATAGATAATACTAACCAGAACTTTGAAAATATAAGGTGTTACATCAAAGATGATGTCAAAGACCATGCCAAAGCCTGCATGCAGGAATTTGAGGCTTGAATAATATGTGAGGTTGAAGATTATATTAAAGCTGAGATCATTAAGGCCACAAAGGACATTTAAGTGTGTCTGAAGTGGTAGACTCACTAATGCAAGAAGGCAGAGCTACGGACCCTGTGGGAGAAGATTAAGCAAGAGCTTATGGAGGAGGCCAAAAGGGCAGAGAAGTAGTGACAACACCAATAGAAGATGCATTGGAAACAGAGGAAATAGATAGAGAAGAAAGGACGCTAGGAAGAGGAAGACGATAGACATAGAAGGGACAAGTTTACCTGGAGAGTTTGGGAGAAATATCATCATAGACAGCAAGAAGAAACTTGGCGCAAGAAGGCTGAGGATGCAAAGAGGGAAGAGATTGAAAAACACTTTCAAGAGAACTTGGAGGGCACGTGTTGCACTTATGTTGAGCTGGGTATCAACAATTGTTCTAGCTCTCAGGGTACAAAACCAATGGTGAAATGCAAGGGTATCCTTCTCCATCCTGACAAGGCCTAACACCTCACCCCTAAGGAACCAGATGGTTGACAGGCAGAACTTTAAAGAATCAACAAAACATTCAACCTGGCTAAAATAGAAACCAAATGTGAGATTTTAGACCTGCTACATAGGCTTCTCATGCCTAATTGTATCTGCACTATCCTTCCATATGCTTGATGACTTGCTTTAATTCTGTCTTTTTGTCAAAGGAGTATGTTATAGATGCCTAGGCTTCCTGGGCCCCTCAGACCAGTCCTTATGTCTTGTGAGAAATTTCACTTGCCGGGTTATTCACGCGCCACCTTTGCCTTGCTCTAACTTCTCTACAGGAGGTGGGTTTGCATTATGGAATTGTTTATAAAAATTTTATGAAAGAGCAAGAATAAAACAATGCTATGGGAAAGGCAAAGCCATACGTAAGAAGGAAGAGATTCATAAAATGGCAGAGGCCAATAGGTTCTCACGCATTACTTACCCACCTGTCCGCCACTGGAAACACCACTTCCCGTTCGACTTTGCAGTGAACAGTACATTGTACTGTAATGAACAGAAAATAGTAATCCAAGGAACCGAAGATAATGCTACAAAGAACAGTAGACTGGTACTACGAATCCTAATAGTGTCACACTGATATCGGCTCTTCCAGAAGTTGTCTGTCTGCTGCTGAAACCAAAGGGACAGGGATTTCGTAACTGTCTACAAATAGTTACTGGAATCAATACATCATACGCAAATACATGAAGACAATCCTTAAATTTCCTACAGAAAAGCATATTTCATTGCAGTCTTGACCTATTAACTGGCCCTCAGACGTTGGTAATAGTTGCTTAACAAGGGGTACTAAAGGTTCCAGCTCCATAGCGCCTGCCAATCTCCACAACATTTGACAAAATAAAAGTGCAAGAGACAGCCATATCTGAACGTGAACGCCAACAATAGTTTCATTGACACTAACAAAAAATAACTAAACGCTTGGGCTTCCCCACCCCAAACAGCCCTTAGTACTTTAACCTTGAGGTCTGGACTAACGAAAATGCAAACAGACGTGTATATCATGGCTCCCAACCTGCTTTACAGTTCCTGGATCATCACGTACATGCCCCACATGCACAAAGTTCGTGTTTGCAATCTTGCAAACTACCAACATTATCCTGTCTCTGCACTGCTCTATAGTGCATGGGTTTTCATTCAGGTCCCTGTAAGAGCAAACTAGCACCCTGAGGTTCCCCCATGCACAAATTTTGGTGTTGGGTGAACAACCGGCACACTTCTGTCCACCAATCCTGAGTCCAAAACCATACAGGCAAGACACTCGTTGAACATATTGTTGTATTCTCGATCCAATGTTTAATTAGCTATTGCAAACCTAGCTTGTCATAAACGCCAAAAATCTGAAGTTAAGGAAACAGAGCTAGACATTCAGTGGAGTATTACAAAGACACAATGAAGTACAACCAAGTTTGCTAAAGGCACCAAGATCCATAGCAAGAAAACCCAAATAGACATTCTCTGGATCAACATGAATAATGCAAATGCAGGTACATTGATCTGATGCAGGAAACCGTCCCATACTCGCAAATCAGAAACCAATATCTTCGATGGCATGATAGGCAAGTTGTAGATGCAGCAAAATATTCAGGGACTTTAATAGGTCAGAAGTCACTGCTCTTACCACTTTTTGATATGCATAGGCTTACCTCCAGAGTCCTGCATGTTCTTCAGCAGCATCCATCCTCTGCCCAATCAGCAAAATGTTCACTACAAGATACTGTTTGCCACAAAACCTCACACCTACATTTCTGATCCAACTGAGATAGAAAGGCTCCAAGGGTTTTTAAGCTGTAACGTTAAGGTTTTAGATGCTTCTGTGACCACTGTCCCCTCCTAAAAATATTTCAGCTAAACAAAAAAATTTCCAAAATAATCCTTTTAAAGGTCACAACATTATACCATGGCCCAACGTCACTGTCACTTAGCTTGACTAGAAGACACGGTAACTTTACCCAAACACACACCTAATTATTAAACATGAGTCTAACTTGCATAGTATATTAAACATTAAATCATAACATCAAGGACCTAACCATCCACCATTTAATGAATTACCATGGACTTGACCATCTACTCTTGGGGTAAAAAGGGTATAAACTAAGTCTTAGATAATTAACTCTCAAGACATGGGTTGTAACAGACCACTTCAAAGTAATTTTCATGGTAGAATTTCTTTTACTTGACAAAAATTTCAGAGAATATCGCCATATGTCCATGTGCATGCAGCAATGTAATCCCTTTGATAAATTAGAACCATTTTTACTGTCTCATGGTTGGTCAGATGTCCAAATTTCACTGTAAAGGGTAAAATTCCAACGGTTTTAGAATCCACAATGTTTACGGAGCATCCAGTAGCAAATATGCTAGACAACATTATGCTATACAGCGTACTTCCCAGATGATTTGATGCAAAGCCTAAATAAGTAAATAAATAAATAAAATAGTGCTATAAGCAACAAGAGAGGACATGTAGGTATCCCTGGAAAATTATAGGAGCCATTTTGAGAACTCGTAGAAACTAGTCGTTTAACAATATAGCAACAGCTGGATGATTCTAGAATCCATGATTTTGTGCAGAATGAAGAGCTGGCCATTCAGTTACTTTTCATAGCAAAATATCACTTATCTATGTAGATCCTAAATTTTGATTACATAAAATAAATGTTAAATTGAATATTTATTATTAAATTGTGTGTGGGTGTGTTGTTTTCTGTTTTTTTTATTTAATATCTTTCATGAAATTTGATACCTGTGGCTAATATTTTGTATTGGTTATGATTAAATTTCATGAATATGACAGCGTTGAGGATGACAAAACCTTGCAAACATCAAGACTTGCAATCAGCGAAATCACATTGCCTATTCTACTGAACCGCTGTAGCTTTATCCTCCGCAAGTTTTTATCGGATGAAAATGATTCTGGTATGATTCACGGTGTCTATGCCACTATTATGTGATAAGTTGGTTTAATTAATTAATTTTAATGAACTTGCCCTTTTCTTGTCAGGTGAAACATCTTTACCATTAGTCAGGGTTGATGAACTCATCTATCTGCTTCAGGAATTAGCAAGGCTTGTGATAGATTCTAGCATTATTTCAATCTTGAACCTGCCAGTTGATATTAAGGGAAAATTCCCAGGAAAAGATCAAAGTCACTTGCTTGTCCTCTTTCCTGATCTCTGTGAGCTGGTTGTATGCAGGTATGTTTTTTTAATCTATCCTACTTTTTGATGCGTGCTCAATGCTCATGGCATATATGTTTGGAGTAAAATCAATTTGGTTACTGAAAATCACACAATCCTTTAATAGCAAACTTGACACTTGTATTGAACAGGGAAGCAAAGGTGCGTGAGCTAGTTCAAGTGCTGCTGAGACTCATTTGCAATGAATTGGGCCTCGGGAAAAGTCATTCTTGAAGCAATAATGTGTAACAAACCAGTTTTATTAGTATGTGGGGCCAACTGTACCAACCTTTAATGAATTTAAGGTCAGCAGCCAATCTGTAGCCCAGCATACGTTTGAATGTAAATATAGCTGGACTTCAATTTTATTCTGTATCATAGAGACTCTTTCGCTTTACTCTTCATATAAATTATTCATCAATACTGTTCCCACATCACATTTGGTGGTTCATGTATTTCAAAATTTTGATTGTTACGAAGGTGTGCAGGAATTTGTTATCATGTTGGCCGTACATATCTCTTTCGAGATTTTTGATGATTTTTTTACGTGTTCGTTTGCTTCCTGAAAAAGATTACAAAATTTAATCTCATTTTAATTGTACCCATTCTGCTAATTGGAAAGCAAGACCAACCGTTAACCATCTCCAATAATTCCTTTTAACAAAGACCATTTTTTAAAATATTTATAGTTCAAGGACTGCAGGTGTTTCTGTGCAATATACTAAAATTCATTTTTAAAAATCATGTTTTCACAGTTCTAGGATGCTTTGCTAGTGTTTTCTTTAAGTCCAATCTCGTAATGGTAATTGCAACAACCTGTTTGTTTTATTGTGATTTGTTTTCGTTTACAGATTTTAATTATGTATTGATGTTTTTTTTTAAGTTCAAAATGCTTAGTTTCATGTAAAATAGGCGAAAAAAGCCATATCTTTTTACAAATTCTATTAAAAATCATGCTGGAGAAATCGCAGAATTGTCTTTAAAGTGTTTTTTTTTTAATAATAAAGTGCATTTAAGTTATTGAGACCTCAAAATTCATGTTAAAAATAGGGGCATTTCACGAGAAAACGTCAAAAATATAGTGCTGACTAGATGGTTAGGTGAGCAAGGCTGATGCCTTTGGCCTCATTCTTGAAAATAAAAATAGGTAAAGATTTTTTTAAATATGGGATTAACATACATTGTCACTTTAATGTTGAAAGAATAGTAAAGATATAGCCAAATTATAAATTTTACAAATTTGTTAAAATTAGTAGCTTTCTATAAGCAGTGTAATCCATATCAAGCCAAGCTATTGTCTTTGTATGGATTAGACTGTTTATACAAACAAAATCGCTTCGGCTTTTAAGATTTTTTTTTCTTTTTTTTTTTCTCTTTTTTTTTTGTTGGATCCCAAGAAAAAAATATATTATAAAAAACCAAAAATTCTTAGTACAATGGCAAATAAGCATTGAAAAAAGTAAAAACTTTAGCCTATCTAAGAAAAGGCCAGACAGTTTTGGGATGGTTTTTTCAAGGTTTTTATCATTATAACCAATCCAAAAAAGTCACCCTATAAGGTAGGAAAAGAACTAGACCTTATCATCTTTCAAAAAGTACTTTATTGGGCTTTCATTTCCTACTAAAGATAAGCTTTCTTGTAAATAAAAGAAGAAAACTCATAGGAAATACATTCAAGATTATAGCCGAAAGCATAAGATATTGAATGTTGCCATTTTAAACTAACAAATGGAGAAAATTCACAAACATGTTTAAGCTCTTCATTTTTTTTTTCTTATTTACTATATTTCTTATCATCATATGTTATGTTAGCAAATACTATACCCCATCATGGTATTATCACCATTAAACTCCCTAATCCTAGGGAGCAATCGTTAACACCCAAAGCCCTTAAATTGCTAGTTAAAAATTGTACATATGAGTTTTTCTTTCTTTGATTTTCAAACATTAATCAATCAACAAAAATCCAATTTTGCGTTTAGACAATCACAAGCAACATGAATACATCATGAAAAGGACCAAAGCATAAAGCAGAAAATTATATAATACAAACAACCCAAGGATCTAGTTGGAAGAGAATGCTAATGTGATGATTGACATCCCTTGATATCCACAATGCATCCAAAGTGTAGTGCCAATGTCAAACAATTAAGCTTGAACTCTTATCAAAAGCCTTCTAGTTCATCTATAAGTAATTAAACTCAACCAATTTACCAAGAAGTTTTAAATTTACACCACAAAGCATAGTTAGTCATATGGGAAGTGTGCTATAGGAAAGCATATTAAAAATTGAAATACAATTTTAGTAGTTGAGAAGTCATTTCCTTATCTATTAGCTATATTGTAACCAATGATACAATATTCATACTTCAAATAGTGCACATTAATAATTTTGTTTAAATGAATAACTTGCGAGCAAGTACTAAAATTATTTGAATAATAATTCGTAAATCAAATTATTAAAATTCTTTTAAAATGAAACAAGGTAACCATAAGCAACAAAAGTCAACAAGCCATCATGCATCATGATAGGAAAATAAGTTGTCCACACACTACATTTAACACATACATCACATATACTCTAGTTATTAGTCAAGATACGATATTGTTGCCTTGGATTTACTTACATGAATAAATAAATTCTAATTTTCTACAAATACATAAGGTTTGAGCAAAACTCTAGAATAAATTCTAATGCTCCTCAAGCATAATTTTTTATTCTTTAGTATTCCAACATTATGAGAGGTAATTAAAATGAATAATGCCCAACTAGCACAAAACACTACATTTAGATCTTATGGTAACCATTGCTGATTTTCTAAACTTGAAAACAAATATGAAAAATGAATAAAAATCTATACAAGATTTCTCTAATACAATGTACAAATGTGCATTTTCTGATTTATAGATCATCAAGTTCTGATTTCCTAAAACCATAAAACATATCAAATGTTTTTCATCAACACATCTATTCATCCAAATAGTTAGTGATAGGAAACATATAAATCAATAATATCATATCTATTCAATGGCATAATGATATTTTCTATTTTTCAACAACAATTATATGACAAAATTGTCTCTATTTAACTCTTCTAACTAGAAATAATATAGACCACACTACTAACATTTAATCAAGTAATATTGGAATTACAAATACAAGCACACTTCCAGTTCCAGCTATAATACATAAAGAAAAGCATATAAAATTTATTTGCTACAATACTAAGCTAAAGAAAAGCTATAAAATTCATTTGCTACCATATTGAGCTCAAGAAAGGCTTAATCATGACTAATATGATAATTTGCTATACATTAATTGATAACAAAAAATGAAACTATTCTTATTAGGCATTTTGTATAGCACAATAATTGATCCATTTTACCAGAAAAGACATGCAAAATTTCTCATATCATATTCATTTGATTTCCAACAATCTATAGCCAATATTTTAGCAAAATCATATCCTAAAAATTTGTAGCTAGAAGAAAATATTGAAATTATACTTCTATTTATTAGCCCCTCTTCTCAATAAATTGTAAACATATATTTAAATTAGAATTAAGGTCTTATTATAGGTTTAAGAATTCTACAAGTTGGTGAATTAAAAAACTAAAAGTTCAAGATTAGTTTCATGAAAAGAAATTCAAAGCCAAACCCAAAAAATCATAAGGATGCCAATACTAAGAACTCACTTTCAAGATTTCCAAGGTCAATATGGGCCAAGGATGCTCTCACTTTTTACAATGGTACCAATCCTTGTATTAGGGATCCTTAACCCTTGTTGGCAAATCTTTATACTAGATTATACTAAGTCTTGATAGGTGTTCCCAGGTGTTCCCAAGAACAACTCTCATACACGTCATTTAGCCTTGAGAATGCAAGAACAGGTAGAGTAATCCACAAAAATAAGGATTCAACAATCCAAAATCTCAAAAATAAAAATCAGATTCAGTAAGCATTCAAGATGGTGAAAGAATTCTGAAAATAAAATCATATTTTAGCTAGAAGTTAAACAAGGGAGGAATAGCATATTCATCTTCTTGTCTTCAAAACCTCTTTGAATGACACCTTTTTCCTGGCCATTCAATTCTACTTCTTCATTATCGAACTATGCAATCTTTTTCTCTCTTGCTATTACTATTGTTATTATTTTAATTTACCAATATATTGCTAAAGATGTGCTCCTAATGTTGTTATTGCAATCCTCTTTTGTCCTTTTCTCTTCCCCCTCTCCCTCTTTCATGGTTATTTTTATTCACTTAGGTTTGGTTTCGATTTTAGTTTTAGTTTCAATTTCTTTATTGTAGTGACTTTTTTTTGACAATTACATTTTTTGTTAAATTAGTAGCTGCAATGTTTTATAAAAAAACATATCTACAATAAGGTCTCAAGTTCAAACCTCTCTAAAGCCACCCCAAAAAAAAATTAAAAAGAATACTTAACCCTTCCAACTAGGAGGACTTTGGTTCAATTCCTTTTGAGGTGATAAAATATACACTTCTGATCTCTCTTTCTCCCTCATTTAACTAAGAAAATATACTCTAACCCTTATCCACTAAAATTTTATTATAACAATAAAACCATATTGTACAATCGGTTAGGGTTCCATGAGCAAGAGGAAAGCATAAAATTGAAATATCAAACCAAGGAAATAACTTCTTCTTCAAACACTCATGCTGCAACTAGTGTTACATTGTCTTATGAGCATTGAAAGGCCATCATGCAACCTTTCTATAATTGTTAAGAGATGGTATTTTATTTTTGATTTAATTAATTTTATTTCTCTAAAAGATCATTTAAAAAAGTAATACAATTATCCTTGATTCATAGGTCAAGTTCCTCTCATTTATGTGTTAGCAGATCTAGCAGCAAAATATGAAATGAGATGAAAATAAAGAGCAGGTAATTGCAGAAAAAATCTTATTATGAACGATGGAAATAACAAGCATCTCTCTTTATCACACGGAGAGAACAAGAATAAACCTCTCTCTCATGCAATGTGGAAATAACAGGTTCTCTCTTCATCACATGGAGAGAACAAGAAGAAACCTCTCTCTCATGCAATGTGAGAATTCTCCCACTCTTGTCTTTCTCATGTTGTTTATGATCGATCCCAGGACAGACTTAAATAGCCACATCTAGGTTACAGAATTAGAAACATCTAAAAAATTATCTAAGATAGAACTTCACAATACGTTTAGAAGTCTTATGTTATTTTTTAGAAAAATTCTAAAACTATCAGATAGAAATGGAAAGTGTGGAAAGTGTAGTTCATGAATAAGCAACTGCTAATTTGTTGCTGTGATCTACCGCTTCACAGTTAGTATTTTCCAACAATTTCCCACTTGGAGATTTTGATTGAGGATCAATCATATCTCCACACCATCCTTTCTACCTTGCCATTCTATGTTGTTTATGTTGAGCGGTGACACAGAGAGAAACCTTCTTCTTTTTGTCCCTCTGCAAGTGGAGGTGGTACCAGCGGTGGACCAGATGGCCTTGCCCTTCCACCAACTCGCCGGAATACTACTCCACCACAGAAAACTACCAAACAAACCCTTGGAAACCTCGTCGCTGAAATCCTGCCGATCCTCGGCAACTTCGAAGTCATTGCCCGTGCCACAACCACCGCTAATGACAGAAACCTCATCTGAAACCCTCAGATGACACCATCTCTGTTTTTGCCAACGGCTCTGTTGAAACCACATGCGTCGGCTTCGGTGTCTGCATCGGCTCAGCTTCCCGTCGCTATCGTAGGTAAGGTCCGACAACACCGCCCGCACCGTCGGCCGCTCGCTCAGTTGTTGGATCGACATCAGCGGAAACATTTGCCCAATCGCCCACCAGTCCAGCAATGATTTGAAGATGGATAGAATAATCTGGATAGGGGAATTCGTCAGTAACTCGTTGATGTAGTCCACCAGGGCAAGCTGCTCGAGCCCAAGCTCGCCTTCCTTGAACCGCTCGACGCAGTCAAGCTTCAGCTTCTCCCTGAGCGCTCGGCTCTGCCCGTACTCGCTGATCCCGGCGAAACCCACGATGGTCCTGTAATCGTCTAGGACCTCCACCGCGGCGCGCAAGCGTGGCCCCACACGCAACACGCCCAGCACCCGGAACTAGGCCTCCACCTCTAGGAACATGCCCTCAGACCAGCCTTCTCTGTTTCCGTTTTCATCACTGGTCGTGCCTGCGGATGCAGTCCTCAGCTCTTCATTGTCTGCATCTGCGTCTGCATCTGCGTCTGCGTCTTCGTTTTCTGATGTGCTAAACTTAAATCTGTGTTGCTTAGTAGTAACACAATGCTCACAAAATGGTAAATATACCGAATTGAGCCCAAGAAGTAGTTTCTGTTTAGAGAGAATCTGCAAACCTTGTTCTGACATATGACCAAGGTTTCGATGCCACAACATCGTCGATTCTTCTCCTAAACTAGTTGATGCAACAGAAGACTCTCCCACTTGATGTGTGTTCCCCATAAGCATGTATAGATTTGCAGCAATCTTTTCTGCCTTCTTTTCATTACTCTTCTTTTCATTCCTCAATGTGAAGTCGCTTTCATTGAACTTCTCTATTTCGTATTTGCCAACCATTTGTATGCATGATCTACAACACTTCCACGGACTATGAACCTGGAAGCTCCGATACCACTGTTAGCAGATCTGGCAGCAAAATATAAAATGAGATGAAAATAAAGAGCAGTTGAACGACAGGTAATTGCAGAAAAAATCTTATTATGAGCGATGGAAATAACAAGCATCTCTCTTCATCACACAGAGAGAACAAGAATAAACCTCTTTCTCATGCAATGTGGAAATAACAGGGTTCTCTCTTCATCACATGGAGAGAACAAGAAGAAACCTCTCTCTCATGCAATGTGAGAATTCTCCCACTCTTGTCTTTCTCATGCTGTTTATGATCGATCCCAGGACAGACTTAAATAGCCACATCTAGGTTACAGAATTAGAAACATCTAAAAAATTAACTAAGATAGAACTTCACAATACGTTTAGAAGTCTTATGTTATTTTTTGGAAAAATTCTAAAACTATCAGATAGAAATGGAAAGTGTAGTTCATGAATAAGCAACTGCTAATTCGTTGTTGTGATCTACCGCTTCACAGTTAGTATTTTCCAACATTATGCCCCTTTCTACACATCACAAAACCATAAATAGCAATAGATCATACATGCTATTACTTTTTTCCTTTATTTTCCCCAAATTTGATTGCTCAATACTTAGCATTCATACAACGACACCTAGAGATAATGGATGCCAAACTTATATGAATATACAATAAGCATGAACATGAGATACCCACACACACTATATATATATAGTTTTTAGATGAACATTCTAACTAATTTAAAAAATCACCCTAATCCACATAGTTCATGCATCTATAGTAGTACACATCAACATTTCACCACAACTCAAATTTAATCACAATAAAGCATCATAGGTCATTCAACTAATCACCAATACATTATTCAACCAATACATTCCAGAGGTGTCATTCAGCACACAGGTCATCAACATATTAACAATAGTCAAATACATCACTGTTGACACATTTCTACCATTCCATGGAGCAGCGATTTGTTAAGTAAAAGGTTACTGCATTAGCAAGATTACACTTGCAGCTGCAGTGGATGCAAGTCTGGAAAATGGAGATGATTTCAAATTTTGCAGTGCTGTGCTGATAATTCTGTGTACAAAAGGAATGTTTAAGCTTATTCATAGACAAGGCTCAATTGAGTGTGAGTGATAAAGATGCAACCATGGTTTTGAGCTCATTATTTTGTGCAAAATACAAAATCCTTTTGAAAACATGCAGTAACTATATCATGGATGGCAAGGATTGAGTGGAACTTAACTATGGGAACTACAATTCTCAGCCAAATTATATCCACCGTTCACAAAAATACAAAGGTTGTTTTTGAGGAAAATCCAGATCCAAGTTACGTTTTAACCAGAGTCTTCATTTGTCCCGAACCCAGAGTCTGCAAATATGGCTCCTGTTGTTGCCATGAAAAACATGCCACAAGCAATGGTTGTCACTGTTACCACCATTTTAGACACAAGAACATTAATACAAAGTTCAGCAAGTAATTGGTCTGAACATACTATTCCTCATGGACACATATATGATTATAATAAAATCACAAAAGCGAGTCCGTGGGATAAGGCTACATAATTAATATCAGCTAAAAAGCAGCAGACGTAACCATTGGAAGCAGCACAGCCAATCCCAAAAGCAGCATAAACTGTTGCAAAGAAACATAGATAACTCTGTATTACTTCTGGATAATGAATGTGAAAGCAGCGATATGAGTGGGACTAGAGCTGTGTTGCATTGCCTTTAATACAGCTCTAGTCCCACTCATATCGCTGCTTTTCTTGAATACAGTGGCTTTGTAATAGCAGTATCACATTTTACGTGACAGAACAATTTCATCAACCCAGCTTTTCGTAAATGCAGAGCTTCCTGAGACAGTCCTTGAAAGCCTGGTTTGAAAGAGAAGGGAGGAACATTGTTTATCAATGCATAACTAAAGATGTTGCATCTTCATCAAAAATTCACGGAGGATGCACGCCATGTGCTTAAGATGTTGCCAGAAAAAATTGTGGTTCCTGGAATTTCATGATTGTTGCATTGCCTTTAATGGAAAGCCTGAAGAGGTCAGTTCTGCTTATGAACAGATGAGAAATGCCGGTGTTAGGCCTGGTGGCAATACTTTTCTTGGGTTTGTCTCCGCCTGTGTAAGATAGGAGATGGTGGATGAAGGAAAAACACAAGCAACAGGAAGGTGTCAAAATATTTAAAAAAAAGAAAAAAACATGACATTTTGCAAACACAAACTGCTGCCTGCCGCGCTTTGGGCTTGGAGTGTTTCTGGTACAGTGACTGTGGCAATAATTTTCTTGGGATAGTCTCCGCCAGCGTAAAATTGAAGATGGTAGATGAAGGAAAAACACAAGCAATAGGAACATGTCAAAATATTTAAAAAAAAAAAGAAAAAAACATGCCATTTTGCAAACACAAACTACTGCCTGCCGCGCTTTGTGCTTGGAGTGTTACTGGTACAGTGACTGTGGCAATAATTTTCTTGGGATAGTCTCCGCCAGCGTAAAATTGAAGATGGTAGATGAAGGAAAAACACAAGCAACAGGAACATGTCAAAATATTTAAAAAAAAAGAAAAAAACATGACATTTTGCAAACACAAACTGCTGCCTGCCGCGCTTTGGGCTTGGAGTGTTACTGGTACAGTGACTGTAATAGACAGAGATAAGTTTGTGCCCTGTGATTACTATGCTATGCGTCTGCTTCAGTACTCTGAACATGTTGATCAGGAAAACAACGACTTAAATTGGGACTTGTTGGCAGTACTACGAAAACCTAAATGGCAGTACGTGGTGGCAACAGGGCGCTGGTTTCCAAACGCAGTTGCAAAGAAGTCAATGAAACGACAGGTATTAACCCAGAATAGGGGCAGGGCCTGGCACACGGCAAGGAAAACGTTCTTTATTCCGAGTTTCTGAGACGATTTTACCAGAGCTAAACCTGCAACATGGTAATCTGCGAAAACGAGGAGAGTTTGGGGATATCCCTTCTTGAGATTGCAGACTGTTTTGCGGAGCCGCGCGTTTGTTGCAGAGGCAAAAGCCTTGAACCGTGGCATGTAGCCGCTAGAATCGTGGGGCTCCCGTGCATGGACCATGCGGCGTTGCAGCGGTGGGAAGATTGTTCTGGATCAACATCTTTCTGGCTCCGCCTTGCTCGTTAAGGGCTTTGAGGGCTTTATCAATGCAGAGCATGACGGGATTTATGCACGCCGACACTCCTCTGTTGTAGGGCCGTGCGTGCATGACGTGTGTTACGTTTACCTCTACGGCCATGGCTCCAATGATTGACGCATTAAGAATATGAAGGTGTGCTACAGGGCAAAAAATCTCAATCACAGGCACCGCAATCAAAGTGCTGAAGCAAATGGTACAAGAAATTCACATGCATAAATAATTGGAAATACACAATTGGTATTCAGATTCTTCTTGCACCGTGATCTCTACAACAATGAGGGTGTATGCAACCTTTAACCATCTATTAAAGTGACTAGAGCTGTGATTCATTGGTGCCTTTGTTCTCTCTGCATGAACAAATTTATATGGCATGGAATCAGAAAAAAATTTGAAAAATAAGAGACCCAAAACCCCATCCAGATATGGACGCCACCCCAATGCCAACACAAAAATGTTTTATCAATTATTGGAGACCACGTTATAGGGTTATAGGATACGGAAACCACCTTAGCGCATTATCACCAACATGTAAACGCGTTGACATGGATTACAACCTCCTACTTGATCTTCATATTTAATCAAATCCCAATTTCAAGAAATATATACATAAATGATAGCCATAGTTATTCTCAATGTGAGTATTATCTTCCATGTATTACAATGTATTATTTCTCAAAACTTAATTTTTTATATGGTAACTTAGCTTTATGAATAAACCCAATGTTCATTTTAGGCCCTGCCATATGTGTATGTTCTCTAATCCGCAAACCATATGAGAAAATAGCACAACTAAATAAAAGTTTCATTAAGACTGTAAGATTGTACATACAACAAATTATATTATGGAATCAAGTTTGATGAATCGCGATATCATGCACGCGATATCACATCCACCACGCGATATCGCGTCCTGCCTCATCTTCTATAAATAAGAGGCGGCGCCCTTGGTTCCGATACAATTAGATTTAGACCCTTAGCTAGACTCTTGCAGTTTTGTCATTCCAGAGTTAGAATTATTTCTGTGTGCCCGTAGTAGGAGTCATAGAGTGAACGGATCTTTATTCAAGCAATTTGTACTTGAGCACAATTTTGTGTACAGCAATAAAGACAAACTTTATGATAAACCTTGCAGCATACAGATTAAGCTAATTAGTAATTAATGATTGTTTAATGCTTTCCTAGTTAATTAATATCTCTCTCAACCTTCAACCCCATGAGTTAAATACACTCAGTACGACCGCTTCGAGCATGCATGTAGCGCTTGATAACCCAGTAACGATAAGCGTTTGGTAATCCCAGCAGCGTTGCACTAGTTTAGGATGTGTACGGCAAGTGGGAACGGATACTGGTGCTAGGAACATTTAGAACTTAGTTAATGTAAGTTAGCCACTTAGTTCTCTCTCCATCTCCTTTATTAGCAGAAGACATATAAAATACAAAAGCTATAAAAATCATATACCTCAAGCTTACTTAACCATACAACCGTGACAATAAAAGTAAGTTTAGGAAGACAACGATTGATTAACCTTGAGTGTTCCATTAAGGTGCATAAGCACTTGGTCCTTGGAGTTCGACCGGATCGTGCGTGAAACGCTTGTATTTGTATGGTTGAGTGTAGGGGTACTTCGCCACTCATCATTAGCACCGTTGCTGGGGACTTAGTTGTTTGTGCACTACATAGTCGTTGGAATGTTAGAACGAACCCTTAGGATTAATCAAAAAAAGATGAGACAATAGTGCATTGCACACCGAACAAAACAAGATGTCTTCTTCTTTGCATAAGAGCACTTCACCACCTAGGACTAACACAAGAGGCAGTCGGCGGCATAATACACATAACCAGGATCCGCCAGTTCCTCAATAGTTTCGTGTGGTATATACTCATCTCGATGAGTATGTACCCGATTTCACCTTTATTCTCCACCAAGACGAACAACTGCGTTGAAGAGACTTGGAGGGTAACATAGTGTTGCCTCCAAACTGATCAGTTCCCAACATGCTCCTTCATGCTCTCACACGAATAGGCATGCCACTTTTATACGCAGAATACATTGCACACGATCATGACTCAAGAGACTATCATCCCATAGAAGCGCAACGTCAAAGGAACTTGCGACAGGAGAGATACCATACATCTTTGAAGGGTAAATGGCCCCATGATGCTCCACACGTTTTGAGTAAAATTAAGGATGGTGAACATGCTTCAACAGGTTTCCCACGAAACAATGTTCCTCCTCTTGACATTGGTCAGGAGGTGGTGTATCAAAACCTCCACTTCACTATTCACAACCCTGGTTCTGATACCCATGAACACGAAGTGTTCAACAAAGGAACACGAACACACGATAAGGGCGAACGTTTTGATCGTGATCATGATCGAGGCTGAGACCACGAAGAAAAGGTAGGAAACATCGTCATGGCGATTGATGAGTGGCAAGGTACCCCTACACTCAACCATATGAATACGAGCATTACACGCGCGATCCGATCGAACTCCACAGACAGACTAGTTGTGGCATCTAGACAGTTAGCCTTAGGTCACAGTTCGTTGTCTTCCCACCTGGACTAGTATTAGCTTTGTCACGTATGGTTTAGTACAAAGTGAGGTGTATGATGTGTTTTCTAATCTAATGCTACTCCTGAAGGTAATGGAAGATAATATTAACTAAGCTAAGAGAGAAGGGTGAGAGAGCATCTAAGCTAGCCTAAGTGCGATGAGCATCTGTTCCTTGATTATCCGTACACACCTTGGACTTCCTGCACGACTACCACTAGGATTACCAAGCGCAGATACTAGGTACGCTACTGGGTTACCAAGTAATCACACTTAAGTGCTTGTAATCAAGTCGTACTCATTCTGTGTTTTAACATGAGTTTAAGGGTGAGAGAGATTAATTAGGAAAGCAGCAGTAAATAACAAATAAATAAATAATTAATCTAAGTGAATGCTGCAATGATGAAGTAATCTCGATCTTTATTGCTGGTCATGTGTGTGTCCAAGTACGTCACACTTGAATAAAGGATGTCGTACAATTACAATCACCACACTGCGAGCATGCACTGGGAGGAAAAAGGGTTGAGAGAAAGAAATTAAAACACTTAAACTAAAATTGACTTACTTCCTACTTCCGATTACTGACTCATATGTCTACCTCTTATTTATAGATGAGGAGATAGGCTGCGATATCACGTATGCGATATTGCGGTCGCCCAAATGATGACTCATCATACCCCCACGACTGAATGAAAACTCGTCCTTAAGTTACAGTGATTACACAGTGGATAGGTATCAAATTATTGGATAGTGGAAATGGGTTTATGCTGTAGTGTGGAATGAAAACAAAACAAAGACAGAACACAAAGAATATGCTACAACTACAAAATTTGTGGAACTCATGTAGTTCCTGGTGGCGGTGGCTCCTCCATTGGTGCTTTTCCTTTGTCTTGTGCTCCAGGTTTTGAGATTTGATGGCGTTGGAGTATGGCCTGGAGCTTCTCCTCCTTGGTTTGGGGATCCTGTGTTGTCCATGCTAATGTTCTGATGTTTGATGGAGTCTACACCTCCCATGGGCAGGGTAGTTGCGGAAACATTTGATTGGCCTTGACATACCAAGTCGCAAACACCCAATGTTCCTCTTCGTAGGCTCTGGCTTTATCTTTGTATTCTTAGAAATTTGCAAGCTGTCGAGCTAGATCTTTTGTGACACCTTTTTGGCCTTGGTAGCTTGCTTTTACCACCTCAAGTTCAGAATTTGTCATCTCTAATTTTTCCAATAACTTCTTGTGTTCTGCAAATTATGCTTCGTATTTGACATAGGTGGTAGCTACCTGTTGCTTGAGCTCTATTCTCGGGCACCCTACTATTAACATGGCAAAGTTGGCATATTGTAGGTTTGCCAACTCCATGTATTCTGTTAGATCCTGAATCTGTAGGTCCTGGTTCTTAACTTCCGCTTGGTGGACAAAGGCATATGTGTCCAATATGGCCCGCCAGTCAGTGTGTTGAGTACTGATAGCATTGATATGGGGCCTTGGCCATATGGATCTCCTTCTCAAGGATCTGTTTGTACATCCCCACCTAGTCTCGAAAGTGCTCCTTTAGCTTTTCATGCCGTTTAGCCTCATTTTTTCATACGCTAATTTCGATAGCTGAATTTTGGCGAATAGCATGTACCTCCTCCATTGAGAGGGTTCGATTCTCCCTGGATAAATGGCTCATGTCTTGGTTGACCCGGATAAATTGTTCTCGCAATTGATGGAAGTGTTCCTCGGGAACATTCTTTTGCTTCTCCACAGTGGTCAACCGAAGTTTGTCGGCAACAAGCTGTTTATTTTCCTCCTGTAAGGCATTGAGTGCTTTGAGATGCACATGAGTTTGTGCCTATGCTGCAAAGGCATCCCAAAAAACCTTCTCTTTTTCTTTAGCCACCTTTTTATTCTCCGTTAGTAGCTTGGTTAGTTGCTCAGTTCTGAAGCTGTCAAGCTGGTCTGCAGGAACAAATTGTAAAGGATCCCGCTATGCTGCTTGTAGGGCCACGAGCTGCTCTTGTAATTTCTGCACCTCTACTTCAGCATGCTCAGCCCTCACTTCTATTAAAACCAGCTTACCCTTTGTGGAAATGAGGTCTGATTGAATTGTTGTAACATCTTGAGGGATGTTAAACAAAGATGTCATTATTTATCCTGTTTGTAGCAATCGATCAAGTGCATCCTCATGTTCCGCAGGAGTCATTGAGGTTCCAGCCAAAGTTTGAGCATCTCGTGCTCCTATGAGATCTGCCGATGGCACAACAAGTACATTGAATGATTCTTTGATGTGGTCTATGACCACTTCTGCAGCTCTTGTGGCATCCTGGTGTTGCATGACCACCATAGTGGCCCTTTCACCAGTTTCTAATTTCACTTGGAAAGATGCTGCATTTCTTGAGATCTGTTGTGACCAAGTACTTTCCCCTCCTCCTATATGAATAGACATTTCGTCCCTTGTGTAATCTAAAGAAATTATGGGTTGTATGACATCATCAATGATGTGGAAGAGATTTGCATCATCATGACATCCCTAACTGACCATCTCAGTGATGGCCCTGAGATGGCTCATTGACGGTCTGTAGTCTTGCGGTGGCGATGGCTGATCCTGGCCTGTTCTTGGAGGTTGGCTGGGTCCTACAAGTTGAGTTGCAGTTGGTCCAGCCATCTGTTCTTCTTCTTCTTTTGGTCCCAGTGTCTCACCAGTGATTTTCCTTACGGTTGGTGGCTTTAATAGTTTTGTATATGAAGCATTTTGGGCTTTTTGGAGGACATCGTTGGTGTACCCCCTGATACCAGCACGTCGGCAAAGCTTTCTGATAAGACAAGGGAAGGGCAAAACCATCTTCCCTGTCTTCCGTTCCTTGAACTGCCTCAGGATCTCTGTTAAGTATAGATGGGACAGGTTAGCATTAACCTTTCCCATCAGGACTGCACATCCTCTTGTTGCATATGTTGATATTCTTTTAAGCCCTTTGTGGGGAAGAGGTGATAAGTTCCAATTTTAAAGTAGATCCTCTCCTCTGTTTTCAACTCACCAAATGTCTTATCTCTGTCATACGCCCTTTTCAACCAATCCCGTCGCACATTGGGATCTAAATGGGTGGATAACTGAGCAACCTTGGGCCCTGAATTTAGAAGGTTTAATACTTTCGAAATGGGTTGTGCGGAGAAATCGACTGTCACACCACAAATATTGATGGTGGTGCCTTGCTCCCTATTGTGCCAGAATTGGTACGTCTCCCCTAGGTACCAGGCACCGCTTTCAGAGAGGGTAGGCCATAAGGGAGATCCTTTGAGGTGATCCCTAATAGCCTCAGGAGCAAACTCTGTAAAATATTCAAAGTTTATTTCCACAATCACCGTAGCAAATGTGGACTTTTCGTGGATGGCTTGAACACAATCTTGGGGCAACGTGAGATGTTATCCTTGTTCAGGCGTTGCAGTAGCTCCTCGTTCTGCCTGCCCGAACTGTATGGTAGGAGGGTCTTCTTAATGAATACTGAATGATTATTTCTCTTGTTCTACATGTTGTCCAGCAGGATCTTGTCTTCCACCTCTCCTAGGTTGTTTGCTTCCACCTTGAGCAAGACCTTCCTTTTGGCCACGTTTCGGGGCCATCTGCAATCACACGGGGCCAAGTGTTAGTAAGGTTGTTTTTGAAGTTAAGTTATACCTTACTGCTTGCCTTAATTAATTAATTTGTTTTATCTCCGTGTGACATTGCCCGAAAGATTGTAATAATGAGTCCATTTTACTTAGGGGTTTCCCATTGTAATTTCCCGGTGTACCTAAAGGGGTTGAATGATTTTTTTTTTTTGCACAATTATTCTAAATGTTATAGCTAATTACCCTAGATAATGTCCTTTGGGCAATGATAAATTCCAAAAAGTTAGGTGCTATTCGACAGGTGTCCCTCCCCCACGACTAAGCTGAACACTCCAGGTTCAAGCAGGTTCAGATAGAATTAAAATTGGAGTACCAGCAAGCGAGATATGGATATGAAAGCAAGGGTCACACAATGGCAAGTCGTAGAGAAAAAATTTGAAAACTCCCCCACGTGAATTGT
>MNCI01034664.1:1306071-1324982 GCA_015680685.1 Gnetum montanum
GGGGGTCGCCTATTTATAGGTTTATAGGACGTGATATCGCGTACGATACATCATGTACGTGATATCGCAGCCTAATCGATGTTTTAGGCCCGAGGGAAAAAACCAAATTTTTAGGGTTTTTTGGAAAATAAAATATGAAAGCAAGGACATGTGGCACATGTTAAAGGTTGCTAGGGTAATTCCATTAATTTGAAAGGCACAATTAATTATGATGGTGTGGATTTTATCACTAAGGACCTTGGATGGGAGAAAAAAGTTATGTAATGGTACATAGGAACGTTGGAATTCAGAGGGGTATTAATAATAGGGAAAGAATGTTATGAAAAATAAGTTGAGGGTAAGATATGGTAGGTGTGAGCTGTGTCATAAGCGAAGATTACAAAAGATTACACAAGTGGGTCCTCCCCAAAGCAGGTTTCAACCTATAATGCCCTTATGTAACCACACTTAAAGTGTCTGTGGGCACTAGAAGGGTTAAATATAATCCGCATTGATTCCACAAAACACACACATGTAAATATCATCGGAATGAGGTAAGAATTCTATGTTACACACAACACGAACTACAATTACATGAATAGTGAGATGAGATGAACTATAGAAAGGGATTGTAGAGATTGGGACATGAGGTGACTGACCCATGGCACAGTGAATCTTGCATGTAAAGCATGATTAAGGTGTCATTAACCTGTCGTTCCAAGATCAAGACCAAGTCCATTCCTCTAATTAGTGACATCGCATCGTTTCATCCCATGATGAGCAACTATGAGAGTACCATAACAACAAGGCGTACAATCACTTGGTGTTTTGTTCAAGGGAGGAGTGATTTTTGTTTTATGGCACTTTGTTTTTTTTTTATGATCGCTAAATCCAAAGAATCCGCTAACCTTCAGGAATGGGTGCATGTCTTTCCAGTGGAACCCCCTAGACAACATTGGAGTTTTGAGTGCCCTTTTGATTACTCTTATTCCCATTTTTCATTAGATCTACAAGGATCTTAGTACAACCATGTTGCATGATAACTCCCATAGATGTCACCAAAGAGAATCCTCAAGTCCCCTTGATGTCACACCCTAATCATTCCCTCTTGATCCATCCTTCTTCATTCTGGGTACAATGAACACAAAATTAATTTTAAATTTTAAGTTTTAAGAATTTCAAGAATATCACTATACCCTCGAACAAAACCTCTTATTTGTAGAGTGGACGAGTGGGTGTAGACTCGATAACATAGAACACACCTCAACCAACGATCCACATGAGTGTTTTATTAGTAGACGAGATTACTTGTAAAAAGATAAAAATATCAAAAAGACAAAAAGATAAAACAAGAAGTTGGAAAATGAAAAAGTGGAAAACAAAAATTGAAAAATTAAAGAAAATGAAAAATATTTATTAATCCTGCTTGTTATTAAAATGGGGGATATCCCCCATAACTAAACGGTTAAGGATGGCAAGGATTAATAAATGGAAGATGAGGATCCTTGCATGTTGGAAATACCGGAACTTGGTCATACCTACCCCATTGGGGTTCATACAATTGATTATAGTAAGCATAGTAGGGAAATTTGTAAGATGTGTTTCTTAGGTAAGGAGTTGACCCACTATGATGTTTGTGACCAGAAGATGGTATGCAAGGATTGGGTTGTCGCTCTCCATTTTTGTGTTCATTGGGCTGTATGATTGTTGGAGTGTTAATTGGTGGCCTTGATGAAGTAACATGAGGCGTTGGGTTCGAAGATAAGGGTGCACCACAGTGTTGGACTTGTGCTGAGTTGGAGGATGCAGTGGCCTTGGAATTGTGTTGTCCCTTCTTACGGTCATGTTTAAAGAAGGAATGATTTGGATGTTGGGGAGGCCTTTCACTGTTGTTAGCAATAGTGGCACAAGTATCATTCGTGGGTTGTTGCTATGGTGAAGACACCGTAAGAACAATTGGTGGCAACGTAGAAAGCGGGAAAGTATGAGAATGTTGAAAATTAGGAGAAGTGTAAGGTGCACAAGGAGGTGGTTGTGTTGAGGACGTGGGTTGATAGTATTGAGGAGAATGGTAGTGTGGTGAGATGGAGTATGTTGACCCAATTGGAGAAACAAGATGTTGAACTAGGTAAGTGTTTAGATTCGGATGATACGAAGGATGTCTCCAGTTTAGGGGTGGCTTCCCCCAAAACTGGGATTATTGTCACTGTGATCAAACATAGTATCTCTATACGAACTCTGGATGTAATGTGCTTCCCCAATGCTCATATAAATGTAACAATATTTGGCATTGGCCCTTGGGATGATCGTACAGGCATATGTTGCATTCATACGTATGATTGGCAGTTGAGCTCTTATTTTCCTTATCCCTTCTTTTCGAGTGTCTATTGGTACTTTTTCCTACTTCTCGGGTTGTCAAAATTCTATCTCCAATAATATCGATATATTCTCCACACTTTTTATACATCCATTCCAACATCTTATTAATCTTTGCCTCGACTTCTTCTAGTGATTGTTGTGTTGGCAAAGATGGTTTTTCCCCCTTGAGATTGGTTGATTTCTCCTTTTTATGATCATGGACCTTTGTTAAGTTGAGATTTTGGTCTTTTTGATGTTTTTCAACACTCTCCCATCTAGCCATTTCTCCTTCTTCTTTTGCTACCCGCTTAATAAGCTCTTGCATTTGATGGGTTCATAGTTCGTATAGTTGACCTTGGGCATACATCCCTAGGGTCTCTCTTATTTCATCACAAAACCCATCAATGATATGATACATTAGCCTTTCCTCAGAAAACCCATGGCCTGGACAGTTGTTTAATAGTGCATAATATCTTTCTAAGGCCATATCCAAGGGTTCATGTTGTGCTTGTTTCCACCCTTGGATTTGTTTCCTCAAGGCTGACACTCTTGCGTAGGTTTGATATCTTTTGCTAAAGAGTTCTACCATTGTTGGCCAATGTCGTATTGAATTGGTTTTAACGATCTATACCATACTTTTGCTTGGCCAATGAGTGTCATAGGAAAGAGCTTAAGTTTTTGCCAACCATTATCAATGTTGTTCCATGTGTAGGCATTATAGAAGGCTTGTAAATGTTGTTGTGAATCTAAGTCATAGCCTCCAGAAAAATTGGAAAAGTTGTTTAAATCGAGCCTGGGTAGACGACTCTCTTTACGATGCCTACGGGAGATTCAAACAGCCTCTTGTATTTGCGTCAAGCTTGTAGTGGCCAGTAGGGGTTCATCGTCATTGGGTAAGTTATGCTTTCATGCGTTGGGATGACGTTGCTTCCGTTTATGTTTATAAGAAATCCCCATCTCGGGTTGTGTACTCCAATCTTCATTGTCATATAATTCGTTGGTTCTCTAATAAACTTCCTCACTAGGTGTGGCATTATTATAGTCTTGTAGGAGAGGCATGGTTGTGAAATTGTGTGTGAATTTATATGTAACTTTTTATAATTATTTTTTCATAAAATATATATTGTTAAGTCCTGTACAGTGACCTTGTATGATATAGCTAATCTAGATAACTAGCACTGTCCCTAACAACGGTGCCAATGATGAATGGCGAGGTACCCCTACACTCAACCATATGAATATGAGCATTACATGCGCGATTCGGTTGAACTCTGTAGACGGACTAGTTGTGGCATCTAGACAGTTCGCCTTAGGTTGTAGTTTGTTGTCTTCCCACTTGGACTAGTATTAGCTTTGTCACGTATGGTTTAGTCCAGAGTGAGGTGTATGATGTGTTTTCTAATCTAATGCTACTCCTAAAGGCAATGGAAGATAATATTAACTAAGCTAAGAGAGAAGGGTGAGAGAGAATCTAAGCTAGCCTAAGTGTGATGAGCATCCATTCCTTGATTATTCGTACACACCTTGGACTTTGTGCATGACTACCACTGGGATTACCAAGCGCAGATCCTAGGTACGCTACTGGGTTACCAAGTAATCACACTTAAGTGCTCGTAATGAAGTCATACTCATTCCGTGTTTTAACATGAGTTTAAGGGTGAGAGAGATTAATTAGGAAAGCAATAAATAACAAATAAATAATTAATTAATCTAAGTGAATTCTGTAATGATGAAGTAATCTCGATCTTTATTGCTGGTCATGTGCATGTCCAAGTACTTCACACTCGAATAAAGGATGTCATACAATTACAATCACCACACTGCGGGCATACACTGAGAGGAAAAAGGGTTGAGAGAAAGAAATTAAAACACTTAAAAAAAATTGACTTACTTCCTACTTCCGATTACTGACTCATCTATCTACCTCTTATTTTCAGATGAGGAGATAGGCTGCGATATCGCGTATGCGATATCATGGTTGGGCTACGATATTGAGAATGTGATATCACGGTTGCCCAAATGACAACTCATCAACGATGGTTTTCCTTCTTCTTCACCTTCATCATCATCTTCACCCTCTCCTTCAGTGAGGATAAGGGAAAACGAAGTGAAAGTTTTCAATGAGACAGTCAAGAATGAGGACCAGGGCACTCTAAAGAATCAAGGCATAGAAGAAGGGAGAGTAGGGAACCGTGTAGACACCATAGACGCTATGAACGAGACAATCACAAAGAACCCCTACTTGCAACTAGAAGCATGCTAGATATAACGGAGGCTGTAAGAGTTCGAACAAGGCACCAAAAGGATAGTAGGATCAAGAGGTTAGACATGAACAACATCCCACAATTTGAAGGGGGATACAATGCTAATCCTCAAAATCATTTACAGGCATTCCACGATGCATGTGCCTTGCAAAACATAGAAAATGAATGGCAAAAACTGAAGTTGTTCCCAAGGACACTAGTGAAAGAAGCTGAAAGATGGTACTGGTCCTTAGAACTGGAATCCATTTGGAGGTAGAGTACAATGTTAGAACTCTTCAATGATAAGTACCAAACGTACTCCCGAGTGTCTAACATGCGAAAGAAAATCCAAGGATGGAAGCAAGGAAATCATGAACCCTTGGATGCTGCCATGGGTCACTATTATGCACTGTTACATCATTGCCCTGGCCATGGTTATTTGCAGTGGGTTCAACTACGCCATCTCGTGGATGGACTTAGGCATGAAACAAGAAGAACCCTTGGGACATATGCCCAAGGAAGGTTATCGGAGCTTAGGTCTCATCAAATTCATAGACTACTAGAGAAAGTTTCCAAAGAAGAAGATGAGCTATGGAAGAGAGAAAGTGTGGAAGAATACAACTGAGATCCTTCCCTCCAAAAAAGGGGAGTAAGATTTTGTCAGGAGGAAGAAGACTCACCACTCGAAGAGATGGTGAAGAGGAAAACTTTGCCCCTCTAAAAGTTAACATCAGAAGTATCGACAAACGTAGATCAAATGTGGGACTCCTTGGATAGTAGGTTTGAAACTGTTCTTAAAATTGTAGAGGAGTCTAGGGAGCGAGGTAGTGACCATGACAAAAAGAAAAAGAGAGAAGTGGAAAATGCATGTAACAAGGGTAAGGGAAAAATGGCCATCACAGAAGAGGTTGTGGATTTAGACATAGACAATGATAGTGGATGCGAGATATGCCAATACGACCATCCTAAGGGATGTTGCCCAGTGATCTCACATCTACAAGAGTCTGGGGTGTATGCACTCAATCCACGACTAAATAAACGGCAAGCACCCCAATGGTTACCTTATCCCCAAGGTAACCAAAGGTAGTTCCACCAACCTTCAACATATTATCCAAGTGGAACTCCACCACAACCCGTTGAGCAACATCAATAATGGCAATACCCACAGTCATGGGGGATGCCACTACCAAGGCAACAATACCCATACCGGGAACCTGACCCATATGGCTACTACGTGTAGCATCCAATCTCTCCACGTGACTCTATTAGTCACGTTACACCACAACATCACTACCAAGCCCATGAGTATTATAGAACTCCTTCTCCTAGGGGAGATAACCCACAAATATACTATCCTTCAAATCCATTCGCAACTCTCACACCAATAGCTCCATTACCACCCGCTCCAGCAATGCAAGGGGAACTCCCTACTCAACCACAGCAACGCAATGGCATAAGGGCTATAAATCCTCAACCCACTATTGGTTCTGACAACCATATGAAGAAAAGACCTTTCTTCAGAACCAATAGTCCAACCAAGCCCTTACAACCACAAGCGGTTGAACATCTGAATGCCTCCCCATCAAATAAAGCTTCAAAGCTCCCTTCGAACCAAACATCGAGCTCAACACATATGGTTATGTTAACACATGTCGTTACTGACTGGATCAAGGTTGGCCACCTTCCCAGGAAATTCTCTGATCCTGGAAGCCCTCTAATCTATCTCCAAATCGCTAGGAATGAGCCATGGAAAGCTCTTCTAGATTCAGGCTCTAGAGTCAACTTAATATTGCAAGAAATGTACAAAGCTTGGAACCTGCCTCCATTGAAGAAGAGAAATATTTTCCTAGAGCTGGCCGACTAGCCCATCACTGTTTCCTTAGGAGTAGTGGAGAACATCGTCACCATTGTGTGTGGGTGGTTGTACCTAGCTGATTTCCTAGTGATACAAGTGAATAATGGTAAAGGGGACTTTCCAATAATAATGGGAAGGGTATGACTAAGTACTATAGATGCATGCCTAGGAATCCGCGATCTTTCCTTGGAAATATCTAAGGAGAACACTTTTGGAAAGATCAAGAAGAAGAAGGTTCCATGCATCGCATACAATGATACAGGGTGCAACTGCATGCAGAGATCATGGGTTGTGCAAAGTTTAGCATTGCCTGCATGCAATTGGTGTGCACAAAACATTAACATACAAAAGTGCTTGTATGCAGCAGCCACATGACAAGAAGACACCTAGTGGCTAATAGCTGATCAAGAGAGGAACTCACTAATGTGCATGGAACTAACTAAGGGAATAACTTATGCTTACATCGAAAGCATAGACGCACTAGAGCAAGTCCGCTGCCAACTTCCAAGCCTTAACCTTGAAAACATCAACTAGGGGAAGTTGGAAATTCTTGAAAAATTCAAACAAGAGCCCCTAGAATTAAAACCATTGCCCACTGGTCTGGAATATATGATTCTTGAAAATGGAAAATCGGTAATCCTCAATGCAAGACTTGATTCCAAAAAAAAGGAAGATTGCTGAAAGTAATAAAAAAGTGGTTAAAAGCCTTTTCCTAGTCATATCCCGAATTAACTAGAATAGATCCTAGGATATGCCAGCATAGGATTTACACTGACCCCTCCATGAGACCTTGAAAACAATCGCAGAGGTGATTGAACCCAAAATTGAAGCAAGTAGTAAAAGAAGAAATAGAACAGCTTCTTAAGGATGGGTTCATATATCCCATTGCTAATAGTGAATGGGTTAGCCCTCTGGTAATCATGCCTAAAAAGGGAGGCAAATGGAGGGTGTGCATATATTTTAGGCTACTAAACATGGCAACATTTAAGGATCACTTTCTGTTGCCATTCGTTGACCAAGTCTTAGACACCATAGTAGGGCATCACTATTACAGTTTTCTGGATGGCTATAGCGGATACAACCAAATATAGATAGCCCTAGAAGACCAAGCCAAGACAACGTTCACCAATCCTTGGGAAATGTTTGTGTATAAACAAATGCTGTTTGGCTTATGTAATGCTCCTACCACATTTCAACGTCTAATTCTAAGCATATTCCAATAGTAGATAGGGAATGGAGTGGAAGTCTTTATGGATGACTTCTCCACCTATGGAACAAGTTTTGATCAAGCCTTGGACTGATTAGAGCAAGTGCTGAAAAGATGCAGAGAAACCAATTTAAGGATCAACTGGTAGAAAAGCCATTTAATGGTCCAAGAAGGCATAGTACTTGGGCATAGGGTTTTACATGCAAGAATATATGTAGACCTAGATAAAATTAGGATCATCCAAGGAATCACCCATCAACCGGAAATTATCAAAGACGTTCGTTCATTCCTTGGACACACTGGCTACTATATAGAATGGCTAGTGCACATAATACCTCTGGTAGGGAATGACCTTGCTCACTATTTCAGATCTCCTTTTTAAAACTCAGTCATGGGGGAGATGACCACCTCTGCTAACCATTCGAGGCCCTCAGTTCCTTTTTAAGTTTTTGTTTTATACATTTTTTTACAAATTTCTTTAATTTTTATTATTTTTATTTTGCACCATCGTTTATACTTTCTCATTTCTTTGTGTGACTGTTTGTTTTGTTTTTTTGTTTTTGTTTTTGTTTTGTTAGATTTGTCACCTAATAAGTGCTCATGATGGTGGTATGAACTGTATTCTATTGATTGCTAATGCTTGGTTTTTACCTTTGAGTTATAATGTTGATACTAAGGTATGGGTCTTTTGATATAACAGGCAATGAGTCCACATCATCCATGCATCCATGAATTTCTATGGTCTCTCTTGGCTTGGAACTTTATAGTCCCCTTCTTTAATAATAAAACTATTAACGAATTGGTGACTGGGCATTTCTCAAACTAAGGAAGGACTCAAGGACTGAAAAGGGTGTGACTTCAAAGGGATTTGATGCATTTGTGCTGGCTATTCTCTTGGGTGCTTGGATGTTTTCTTCTTGAGTTTTCTTACCGTTCCAACATTGCTCCATTATCAAGAAGCTGAGCCAATAAAAATAAGTGTTTGCATGGTGTGGTTCTCATGCAAAAAAAAAAAAAAAAAAACAAACAAATAGTGAGAATTCAAAGCACACCCCTTAGACAAAATAATCATCTGGGCTACTAGCACTGATTATGGAACTAAACAGACATGTTCCCTCTAACTAAGCCCCTTTCTCGCTTTCTACTTCTCCCTTTCTTGTTTTCCTTGGAATGGTGGTGACTCTTTGGTAGAAGCATTCTTGTTACTTCAAGTGGATGGATTGGCCAAGTGTATTAATGCAAAGTCATTGGATGTGGATTGTTTGAGGCTAGATTTGGAATGAGATCTACTTAGTCACATTAACCATAAGTACACAATGGGCTGTACACCACCTCATTTTTGGAACTCCATTCCATTCTCTTCTCCCCATCATTCTTTCTCCATTTTCCACTTTATTACCGGTTGTATCAGTAGTCTATATTTTGGTTTATGCATTGTTTTCTCTTTGATGAATTATTGTGGTTAAGTCTTTAACTCTTGCTTCCAAATGAGATTTTCAGAGCCTACGGACTCTTTGAATGTGGGTTTGTCAGGGCATAAAGGGCATGAGCCTGCTTTGGGGAGGACCCACTAGCATTCCTATTTGGTGCATCAGTTAACTTCTTTCCTTAAACATTTCCACAATCCACATTTTTTTGTTTTATTCCCATATCTGACATCCATTTTATCGGTGTTGTCATTGTTTCTTTTTCTCCATCTTTCTTATTCCTTATCTTTTTCTATTCTATCACTATTGGAGGATCGCTCTTAGTCATGGGGGCCCTAGTCCAATTTTTTCAAATTTTCCTAACCCCTACACCTTGGGTAGTCACCATTGTTATATCTCTAGAATCCATATTGGCCATATCACAACTCAGCTAATGGATCTTACACCGAGGAAAGGTATCAACTATACTGTGATTTACTTATCCTTGCTCATATGTGACTGTGTTGTGTGTGCAGATGGTAATCATACAGCAATGGACTAGACTTGGAGGAAGCACTCAGGATGGACTGGTGCTGGAACGGTTGTGCAAGAAACAAGATTTATGGTGTGGCTATGGATGGACAACGGAAGGTGTAATCTTGGCATCAGTAGCAACATGTCTTCTCCTTTTCTCTCTCTCTCTATTCTCTCTCAGCTGCCAAATAAGGTTGGATGTCAATTATGTATAGTGTTCACTCTTGTAGTCATGAACACTAATGTTTCCATGTATTGTAATGTTGATCCATTCACATGTCATCCCATTCACCATTAGTTGTCATTCAAGTCAATAATCCCATACCTTCCCAATATTTTGTAAGGAACTTGAGAACGTGTTTTCATTCAGTCATGGGGGTATGATGAACTGCGATATCGTGCATGCGATATCACATCCACCATGCGATATTGCATCCTGCCTCATCTTCTATAAATAAGAGGTAGAGCCCTTGGTTCCGATACAATTAGATTTAGACCCTTAGCCAGACTCTTGCAGTTTTGTCATTCTAGAGTTAGAATTATTTCTGTGTGCCCACAGTAGGAGTCATAGAGTGAACGGATCTTTATTCGAGCAATTTGTACCTGAGCATAATTTTGTGTACGACAATAAAGACGAACTTTATGATAAACCTTGCAGCATACAGATTAAGCTAATTAGTAATTAATGATTGTTTAACGCTTTCCTAGTTAATTAATATCTCTCTTAACCTTCAACCCCCTTAGTTAAATACACTCAGTACGATCGCTTCGAGCATGCGTGTAGCGCTTGGTAACCCAGTAACAATTAGCGTTTGGTAATCCCAGCAGTGTTGCACTAGTTCAGGATGTGTACAGCAAGTGGGAATGGATACTGGTGCTAGGAACATTTAGAACTTAGTTAATGTAAGTTAGTCACTTAGTTCTCTCTCCCTCTCCTTTATTAGCAAAAGACATATAAAATACAAAAGCTATAAAAATCATATACCTCAAGCTTACTTAACCATACAACCGTGACAATACAAGTAAGTTTGGGAAGATAACGATTGATTAACCTTGAGTGTTCCATTAAGGTGCATAAGCACTTGGTCCTTGGAGTTCGACTGGATCGTGCGTAAAACACTCGTATTTGTATGGTTGAGTGTAAGGGTACCTCGCCACTCATCAAAGTTCTATCTGAACTATATGATCCTTAAATGACTTCGGTGGCATTCCTTTTGTCAAAGGATCAACTATCATTAATTCAGTGCTTGTATGCACAATGACCACTTTGTTTTTCTTAATGTGTTCCCTTATGACTAAGTACTTTATGTCAATATGTTTACTTTGACTACCACTCTTATCATTCTTAGCCATAAGAATAGCAACTGAATTTTCACAAAACATTCTTAATGGCCTAGATAGAGAATCCACAATTCTAAGCCCTATTATGAAACTTTTTAACCATACATCATGTGAAGTAGCCTCAAAATAGGAAATGAACTCTGCCTCCATTGTGGAAGTAGCAATCAAAGTTTACTTTCCACTCCTCCACGATATAGCCCCTCCAACGAGCATAAAAACATAACCAGATGTGAATTTTCGTGAATCAACACAACCAACAAAGTCTAAATTGGAGTAGCCAATCACCTCCAAGAAGTTAATTCGTTTATACATAAGCATGTAGTCTTTTGTACCTTGAAGGTACCTCATCACTTTCTTTGCAACCCTCCAATGGTCAATACCTGGATTACTCTGATATTTGCCCAACATTCCCACAACAAATGCAATGTCAAGTCTTGTGCAAACTTGAGCATACATAAGGCTTCCAACAGTTGAAGCATATGAAATTTTGCTCATCTAACTCTTCTCTAAATCATTCTTAGGGCACTAGTTCAAATTGAACTTGTCACCCTTCATAATAGATGCTATACTTGGTGAACAATCTTTCATCTGAAACCTCTCTAAAACTTTATTGATATAGGTTTCCTGTGATAGTCCCAGAATATATCTAGATCTGTCCCTATGGATCTAAATGCCAATGACATAAGATGCCTCACCCAGATCCTTCATGTTGAAATTCTTAAAGAGAAAATGTTTCACGTCATATAGAAATCCACTATTATTGGTTGCAAGAAGGATATCATCCACACATAGAACAAGGAAACAAATTTTGCTTCCACTAATCTTCTAGTATATACATTGATCCATGATGTGTTTTTCAAAACCAAATGAAGTGATGATATTATGGAATTTTAAGTACCATTGATAGGAGGCCTATTTCAATCCATATATGGATTTCTTAAGCTTGCATACCAATTGCTCACCATTACTAGAGAAAAATCCTTTAGGTTGTTTCATATAAACTTCTTCCTCTAAAGCACCATTAAGGAATGTTATTTTCACATCCATTTGATGTAATTCAAGATCAAAATGGGAAACTAATGCCACAAGTACATGAAGAGAGTCCTTCTTCCAATAAGGAGAAAGTTCTCCTTGTAATCTAGTCCCTCTTTTTGAGTGTACCCTTTAGCTTGAAGACCCATTTGCATCCAATGGATTTTACACCATCAGGAAACTTGACAAGATCCCATACTCCATTAGATGACATAGAGTTCATCTCATATTTCATGGTATCATATCACAAGTTAGATTCCTTACAACTCATGACTTGTGAAAACATTTCGGGATCATTTTTAGCTCCTATGTTGTAGTCAGACTCCTATAGATACACCATATAGTCACTAGGAATTACTAATCACCTTACTCTAGTAGATTTTCTTAATGTTGGTTTATCATTATCTTGAGGATCATGATGTTCACCAAGTTCTAGTATTTGTTGTTTAGCTAGATCTATGACTTCTTGATCAGCAGTTTGTGGAACTTCAATGACTAGTTGTTGTTCATTACGCATTTGTACTCTAGGTGTATTGTGCACAACAATTAGTCTATCATTTGAAGTGATCGATTGAGTGTCTATATGATCTATCTCAAGAACAATGTTCCAAGATCTACTACTCCCACTAATCAAGTCATTCTTAAGAAGTTTAGCATTCCTTGATTCCATAAATGTAGTAGTATGTGATGGGCAATAAAATCCGTATCCCTTAGACAGTTCAACATATCCAACGAAATACCCACTTATGGTCCTTGGGTCTAGCTTCTTTTCTTGTGGATTATAAACTCTTACTTCAAACGAACATCCCCAAATGCATATAAGTCACAAAATCGATTTCCAACCTTTCCATAATTCAAATGGTGTCTTTGAGATAGCCTTGGTTGGAACTCGATTTAATATATACATCACAATCTTAAGAGCTTCAATCCACAAAGACTTAGGAAGCTTGAAGCTGCTAAGAATACTCCACACCATGTCCAATAATGTTTAGTTTCTTCTTTCTACCATACCATTGTGGTCTAGAGAACTAGGCATAGTGTATTGGGCAACAATTCCATGCTCTTGAAGAAACTTAGCAAATGGACCAAGTGCTTGTCCATCATCAATATATCTACCATAGTATTCACCACCTGTATCAGATCTCACTAACTTTATTTACTCACCACACTATTTCTCTACTTCAGCCTTAAACACCTTAAAGGCATCTAAAACTTCACTCTTGTTATGAAGTAGGTAGAGATACATATATTGTGAATAATCATCAATAAAGGTAATGAAATACTTTTGACCATACGCATCCATATTTGGACTACAAATATATGCATGTATGATCTCTAATATGTCTGAACTCTTCTTGGCATCTTTCTTTGACATATTGGTCTGCTTTTCCTTTATGCAATCTACACAAGTGTCAAAGTCAATAAAATCTAAAGTACTAAGTACTCCATCATTTACTAATCTCTTTATTCTCTTAATAGAAATATGTCCTAATCTACGATGCCATAGCATAGAGGATTCATCATTCATAACACATCTCTTAATGCCAACATGAACATGCATAGAAGTATAAGAAGTTTCATTTTGTAAATTAATTTTGAAAATACCATTTGTCAATGTACCACTTCCAATAAGTTTAGATCTATAATATAAACTAAATATAGAGTCTAAAAAATTAAAGGAAAATCCCAATGATATAAGCCTTGAAACAGAAATTAAATTCCTTCAAAAACTTGGAATATAAAATGTCTTTTCCAATTCTAAAACAAAACCACTAATTAAAACTAATTTGCATGTTCTGATTGCCTCCACATGTAAGCACATCTTATTTCCTGAATAGATGCTGACTTAATTTCCATGGGCTTCCTTAGGTTTTGCACCCCCTACAAGGAATTGGTAACATGGATTATAGAACTAGAATCAATCCACCATGTGTCATAGCCAACATCAACCATATTAAATTCAAAACAAATAAGTAAGAGTCAAGTACTGTTCTTTTCAAGCCATTTCTAATATTTAGAAAAATCCTTCTTTATGTGCCCTTTCTTTTTGTAGAAAAGACATCTGGATTCTTTCTTAATATCAGCTTATGTAGGTAATTTGATCTTCCACTTACCTTTGGCTTGTTCTTTATTCTTTCCTTGTCTAGCCAGATGCACACTCTCTTTTGCTTCCATAGCAAGTCTTCCCTCTTCTTACACACACATGGTAATTAGTTCATTGATTGACCATTTGTCCTTACGTGTGTTATAAGAAATCTTAAAGGGTTCGTACTACAGTGAGAGCATGTTTAAGATGTAGTGCACAAGAAAAGATTTTGACATCTCAACCTCAAGTGTTTTTGATTTTACTCGTTATATCCCTCATTTGCATGATGTGCTCACACATACCACAAATTTTAGTGAGCTTTATGGATGAGAACTTCATTATCAAGGTGCTAGCCAACGCCTTGTCTGATGACTCAAATTGTTCATCAATGGTCTTTAACAAACTTGCACATTGTCATACTATTCCAGTAAATCATGCATACTAGCTAAGATCTTGGTTTTTATGAACATGACACAGAGGCAATTAGATCGCTCCCATTTTTCATAATTACCAATATCATTTGGATGTTTGATTGTTGTAACAGCAAGTGGTTCATCCTTATGAATAGCATAATCAATGTCCATCTAGCCTAAATGAAGAAGAACTCTCTCCTTCCACGCCTTATAATTATCACCCTTTAATTTAAGAACGTAACATTTAAAATCAAAGTAGCTTATAGGTTGTACAACTACATAATTAAACATGCTTATGTCACTAAATTTGAGGTTAAAATACCATAAGACATGTTTACCAATGTAAATCCTGAAAAATATGAATCAAATGACATAAAATTGCCTATGGGCTAAATTTTAATTCAAACAGATTCATATATCCTTACAATGAAACTATTAAATTATATTCCTTTTCTTAATCCCTATGGGAAAATTAAGAAAAATAATTTAACATATCATCTTAATTAATCATATTAAATACAATAAAAATTCCTATGGATAAAATTTATCATATTACTTATGATTAATCACAATTTTTTAATGTTGTCTACCATATGTGATCCAAAAGCACCTAGTACATAATTTTTCATAATTAAAGATGTTGTGGCTACTCTCTAATTATACAATATTATATAGATCACTAGTTATAATTCATATGCAGAAAATGATGCATACATATACAAAAATATGCATAAAATTGATAAATTACCAAAATCAACATGGTATAAACATAAGTTTATCAAAATATTGAACAACTTTACACATATCCAGTTGTTACCACTTTATCAAAAATATTGAATGACTTGATGCATATAACTGTAGGAAAAATACATGATGGATATATGACTTTATCAAAACATATAACTTCATGTCTATGGAAAAATGACACCTTTAAAATTTGGGTTATAGTTACTTTGTGTTTCCATGACATGCACACGAAAATTTTTCCTCAAGTATATTTAATGTATGCATATCAAATTGATGGGTGTGATCCCTTTGCCCAAACCCTACACAAAACTTCACTAATGTTGTACTTGTCATGCTAAGGGAAACGTTTCCTAGGGAGGTTGAACTCATACTCGAGTTAACCCTTATTGAAGAATTTTCACTAGATTCCCTAAGCTACAATACAACTTACAATGCGATATTCTGAGAAATCACAATGCATACATAAATTACAAAAATCTAGCTATGTGCAAAAACATTAAACAACACTATCTCCATATTGTACCATTTTCAAAAACCACATCAAGACAAAGATCTAATGCTCCGATATCAAATTTAAGAAAATAATTGTGTAGAAAACCAAATTGCACAAGTAATCAAAGTATAGAATGTGGAAGAAAATGGCACAAGAAATTCACATGCATAAATAACCAGAAATGCACAATGCCTAAGCAAATGGAAATGACCTTCAAAAATTGATGCCTTAGATTAAGCTTAGCATTCAGATTCTTCTTTCACACTGATGCTCTGCAACGATGGTGTATGCAACCTTTAACCGTCTATGAAAGGGACCAAAATTGCAATCTTTCTATGATTCGTTGGTGCCTTTGTTCTCCCATCAAGAACAAATTTATAGGCCATGGAATTGATTACCATGAGAAAAATTTGAAAAATAAGAGACCCAAAACCCCATCTAGATGTGGGCACCACCCCAATGCCAACACAGAAATGTGCTATCCATTATCAAATATGGAGGCCACATTATGGGATACAAAGACCACCTTAATGCAAATGCGGAAATGAGGAAGCACATTATCAACAACATGTTATCACATTGACGTGGATTATAGGCACAACTACTACATCTTTCAATTGATGGGGCCTCCTCTTGAACTACTGTTCCTGAATTTAGGCAACATTGGTGACTATTATCGTGATCTTGTGCACTAGGGCTTGTAGCAACCTTGTTATTCCTGTTGGATCTTAAGGGAATGAGCACCTTGGCCTCGTCACCTACACCTCCAACCTTGAACCTACTCGTGTTTCTGCCCCATGACTTTGGCTTTGATCTTGGCCTCTACTGCAAGTTACGACAACAATAGAAACAAAATTGTGGATAGTGGCGGGCATGAACATTGAGCAATACCTAGTAAAAAGATGATGTTGACGCATCTAAATAAAGTTGTTTAGAAATTAAAATTTTTGGTTTTAACCAAGGCTATTCAAAAATTAACATTGTTGGTTTTAACCAAGATTTTGAATAATTGTTTTGTGATGACCATAATCAAGATTCCAAGGATGCATAATTCCACTATGGTGAAAGTGGCCATGTTAAATTTTAATTTTCTGCTAGGAAAAAAAATATAAATATATACTTATTATTTAAAAAAGAAAGGGAATTTATGGGACACTTGTTCAAAGTCTCATGTGGATTAAACACTTGTCAATTATAATAATTACGATTAACTACCATGGTGGTTGTGATTACAAGACACTTGTCAACTATAGCACTTAACTCTATGGTGGTTATAACCAACCCCCATAATGTTTGTACTCACCTCAACTAGTCATGATGATTGTAAGTACCCTAAAGTCACTATAAATAGTCTTCAAGGGTAGAATTCAAAGAGGGGAAAATTTGGAAAAGCACTTTTGAAGAATATTGAAGATTTCTTGTAAAGCATGGCTTGTTAAAGACATCAATTCAGATACTTCATTTTAATCCTATGAGTTCATTTCTTTCCATTTTGCTTTAGTTACTTAGCTAATGGTTTAGATAGTAATGTGCTTGGCATTTAATTTTTGGATTTTTCTAGGTTTCCTCTATAACTTTATTTTTGCACAATATTAGACTTCTATTAAGGATTGCCATATAAAAGCTTCAGTTGTAGAAAAGCATCTTGAGCAAATTAATAGTAATGTCTTAGAAAATTGTCTATTTGAGTTTAGAAAATCTTTGATACTTTGAGATGACTGAAATAGCTTCTTTATTTTTAAAGTTTATTGCCTTAATTGCAATCTTGAAATTGTCAAATTTTTCTGAAAATTCTATTATTTACAATTCTTGACCAATATTAACTAGCCAAATAGAAGCTTATACTTTGTCATTTACAAAGCATTTTGATAGTTAAATAAAAGTGTCTTTTATGAAAATGTTTGTTGAACTCAAAGGGTTTGGACAATTCATAATAGATTGAATTGGAATAGTATTATTGCGAAGTGTTTCCTCATGTCAATTTATCTTACTTAAATGTTTGAGATACCACACAAATCTTCCTTCTTTTCTATTCTCTTTCTAAAACTCATTGAATCTCGCTCTATTTCTTGTTTTTTTGTGAAATTTTCTCTGTGGAAAAATTAGGAGTAGATTAACAGAATTGTGCTCAAACATTTTTGTGAAATTTTATTTGTTACAAGTAACGTACTATAGAGACTATATAGATTAAGTGATTTTAAAAAATAGGAACTTTCAACAACTCATAGTATTTGTCAAAGTTAGTTGAATTTCTTTTATAATAGCCTATTATAGTTTCATACACAACCCAACCATTTCAACATTCACAACAACAAACACATACTCATGTTTAGTTCATTTCATAACCAATGAGCCTATTTGGATGTATCTAGGTCTTGGTGTTTCCAAAGACCAACAAGCACCTAAACCTTGTTTGAAGAACACCTTTACATCTCATGACCCTAGTCACAAGACCAGAGGCATAGTCGTTGGTGGTCTGGTCCCAAACGGTCACCAAAAATCACAATTCTACAATCATAGATAGATTAATAATTTAACATCAAATCATGCAAATCATTAAGCTTATCACTAGTAGTTAAATCCATAAAGACAAGCACATCAACAACACTTAAATTCATAAACACAAGCATATTAATAACACTTAAAGCCATCAACACAAGTGCATCAACAATACTTAATTATGTCACCATCATCAAATCATAAATAGATTCATAAATTAGTACCAAATCATACAAATTATAAACATGGGCACATCAACAAGACTTAATTCTATCACCATTATCAAATCATAGATAGATCTATAAATCAATAGCAAATCATACAAATTATAAATATAAGAACATCAACAACACTCAAATCCATCACTATGATAAGATCATAGATAATTTATGATGAGACGTGGTTTACACTAGGCCACGATATCGCGTACGCGATATCGTGACCGACGCGATATCGCGTCTTCTCCTGCGATATCGCGTACGCGATATCGCGTTGCGCCGTCATTTCTATAAATAAGAGGCGGCACTCCCTTCATTTTCCAAATCCTGGCTAGTGTAGCGAAGCTCTGGCAGATTGATCACTCCAGAGTTAGAATTTTTCCCCATGTGCCCGCAGTAGGAGTCCTAGAGTGAACGGCTCTTTATTCGAGCAGCTTGTAACCTGAACCCAAGTTGTGTACGGCAATAAAGACGAACTTGTTTGGATAAACCTTGCAGCA
>MNCI01034664.1:1330748-1368343 GCA_015680685.1 Gnetum montanum
GAACGATTAACCCCAAGTGTTTCTTGTGGCGTTAAGGCATTTAGTCTGCGGAGTTCGACCGGATCGCGCGTGTACGCTCGTTTCGTATGGTGGAGTGTAGGGGTACCTCGCCACTCATCAATTTATAAATTAATACCAATGCACACAAATCACAAGTGCATGACTAGAACCACTTAAGTCCATTATAATTATAAAATCATAGGTAAATTCACAAATCAAAAACAAACTATATGCATAACCACAACAAAGCACACTCATAGTTCCTAGCCTAAACATCCAAACATGAAGCTAAGAAAAGGCGGATCATTACACACCACCATGTTGATGTCATGATTGTTCACTTAACTAATATAAAATTAACCTTTGTTAAGTAATGTTGTTTATTGTATCTAGTAAGTTGTATTTCATTATAATAGTTTAACATTAAGATATATTATTTCACATAACATAAATAACCTTCATGTGTTGGACATGGAATCATCAATGTAAATTTTAGTTTCATTTTCTTTTGTCAGTGAGTTAATCATCTAATGTCTTAGAAAACTTAAGAGGATATCGGAGTAGGTTGATGAGTAATTCCTAAAGTTAAGGTTAGCTTCTAAGAATTAACAATAAGATTTTTATATAGCCATGACAAAGGTGAGAACTTGTGCACCATTACAAAAGAGTCAAGTTTTAAATGCTCCGAATTACAATATATGGAAGGTAAATGAGATTTCTACCTAAGGGAAATGACCTTGAAGAAATATTAGAGGAAACCATTACTGTTGATGGCAATAATAAAATGACATAAATCCTCATTTCCTTGATGATGTTAGGAGAATTTGTATAGCTCATGAAGTAGATTCTACATCTAAAATATGAAAGAAAATCAAGGAGATATTTGAACAAAAGAATGAATCCAAGATTGTATCCTTACAAAATTAATTAAATTCCTTGAGATTAAAAGAAGGAAAATTAATTGCCATTCTTGTGTAGAAGATTTTCACATTCCAAGTTGATCTCCAAGCACAAAATGTTGAAGTGTCAAATAAAACCATCAAGTTTTGCCTTTTGAGAGCATTTCTACTATTGTGTGATGTCTTTTGTCCAACGATAAAGAATGGTAGAAAATTATATACCTTGATAGAGTTGCTTACAAAAGTCTTAGAAAAAGAAGCTAAGATGAATGCTTATGTCTCCAATGCAAAATTATCCTCCTAGGAAATGGTGGTAAGGATAGAAAATAATAAAAAAGATAACAAACATCAAGGAATTGTCATATTTGTAAAAAGAATGGTAGTCATGAAATTAATCATTGTTATGATATCCCAAATAATCCTAAAGAAAAGGGCATGACTAAATGGCAAGCCAATAAATTTATTAAAATATATCTAAGAAACTTAACAAGAAGAATGAAAAATAATCTAAGTCGAAATCTAGATTTATCAATGTTGTAAAGAGGGACCATTAGAATTAATATACATAGAACCATTGGATTTTAATGCCCTAATTGTAATTAATAACATATCTAATGTATATTAATTCTAATGCCTCACAATATTTCACTACTAATTTATCATGGTTAACTAATATAAAGGAAAAACTAAAACCTCACTATGTGAAGAGTGGGGATGGTCACTTAATAAAGATAACTAAATGTGAAAACATGAAAATTTTAGGTCTAACATTAAAAGATGTTGGTTATAGTTACAAATTTTCCATGACATTGGTTTCAGTGTATCAATTAATAAATTATTGTTTACATATTAAATTTAATAAAAATAATAGTGACACTTCATATTACACTATACATAATGACAATGATATTCTTGCCTACAATGTATCATGTAATCTTATATTTAAAATTGTGAATCACTATGTTGAGTGTGTATATAAGTTAGTCAATTAGAGTTAGTTAATGCTATGTCTTTACACAAAAATGTTAAAAGCTTAAGAAAAAAGCCTCAATTTTATCATAATATTCCTAAATTTAAAGATAACCACGAGTTTGCTTATAAAGCACGTAAGGTCAAGAAGATCCACTGCTTGCTTGTTCCAAAACATTGTGAAATCAAAATAACACCACTACTTGAAATTATGCATTCAAATGTATGTGGTTCATTTTTACAATAAGGTATAAGAAATAAAATGTTTATGATCCTCATAGATGATTTCAGTCAAATGACATGGCTTTATGGCTTGGTACATAAGTTACAAGTTTTGGAAAAATTCAAGCATTTCAAAATAAGGATTGAAACTAAAAGGGTACAAAGATTAAAAAACATTTAGATTTGATAATATACTTGAAATGAATTTAAGACCTATTGTAATCTCAATGATATAAAATAAAATTTCACTATTCCCTATATAATGCATCAAAAAAACTTTGTAGAGAGGAAAATAGATCAATATTAGAGATGATAAGATGTATGATGCATAACATACAAGTGCCAAAGTTTCTTTGGATTAAGGCAATGAATCATTATGTTCATAATATTAATAGAATTACAACTACTACTTTGAATGATACCCTTCTAATTACAAATGGTCCAATAATCCAAATGTGTCAACATCTCATCTTCACCCCTTTGGAAAGATATATTATATCTATGTTCCACAAGCACACCATGGAAAGTTGGATTCCAAAGTCATGGCAGGATTGCTGCACATTTATTGATTAAACCATAAAGCCTACTGAGTGTGGAACATCAAGGATAATAAAATTGTTGAATATTATGATGTATTATTTGATAAATTATTTCAATAATCAAATCACACTGTGAGTCAAAAATATATTAAAGTTTCTATGGTGCTCCCTAGTAAAACTTGAAATGACTCTCAACCGTTTGTTAGCTTGAATGAAGAAGAAGATGATGAGTTGGTATAAATGAAGAATAAAATCCCACAGATTCCTTTGTACACTCAAATTAAAGACCAATTAAAATATTTAAGACTACTCAAATTGGAGCATATAAAAAAAATGTCCATGAAAATGCTTAGAAGTAAGAAAATGTTTATGGTTAAATATCATTTTGACCTAACTAACTTTAAAGTGAGATTTAAAGTAGGTGAACTCACGAATGTGTAGGAGGCTATGCAAAATAATGATTGGTATAATGTGATGAAAGAAAAATATAACATGTTAAAGAAAAATGGTAGATGGAAACTTGTTTAGAGTTTACTAGAAATGAAGATGTTGATAAGAAAATGAATCTTTAGTATTAAAACAAAGGCTGGTAGCATTATGGATAAATATAAAACTTGATTGGTTATTCAGAGCTTTGTACAAAGGAAAGACATTAATTAAAAATAAACCTTTGCTCCCACCATGAAGTAGCAAACTAAATGGTATATTTTATTTTTGTCTACTACCTATGATTAGAAATTATATTAGCTTAATGTTAAGCCTACTTTCTTAAATAGAGATAGGCAAGAAGAAATGTTTATATACCAACCTAAAGGAATTTTGAATTTAAAGTTGTCTAATCATGTTTGCAAACTACAAAAGTTTCTTTATGGGTTCAAGCAAACTCCTTGTGAATGATACATAAATTTTGATGAATTTGTACATGAATTGTGATTCAAAAGATTAAATACATATGCTCGTATTTATGTGTTGGAAATAAAGAGTTAAAAAGGTTAGTCATAATATTTTTTTATGTTGATGATATCGTAATCTTCAAGAAAAATTCTCAATTAATTAACAAAGTTAAAAATCAATTAAAAGAAATATTTAAAATGTTAAAACCTAAACCTACTTAGTTTTTTGATTTTGAAATCTATCAATCATTAGGCCATACATAGGTAACTCAAAAGAAGTATCTTATGGATTTATTAAAGAAATACCATAATATAAACCAAGATCAACATTATTGGATTTAGGTAGTGTACCGTGGGTAGATGATTCTGAACTAATTTCTAACCCTGCTATGTATCAAAAGTTGATTTGAAAATTAATATATTTGACCAATATATAGCTATATATTTACACTTTGTTAATGTGTTATTAAGATTTAATTAGAAACTAAAATTTAAATATCTTTGGCCATGGGTATATTAAGATACATAAAAGACATTATTGTTTATGGGTTAAACTTTGGCTATTTTCAAAAGTTGATCTTACTAGTTATATAGATGTAGATTACGATAGTGATGTTGCCTCATGGTGCTTTTCAACTAGTTTTGTTGTTTAACACCACGGAAATACCATTTTATGATGGTTAACTAAATATAAAGTAGTTTCCTTGTCTTCCACAAAGTCTAAATATAGAGTTATAAATCTTGTTACAATTTTACAATGGCTACATCAATTATTCAAAGAAATTAAGGGGGACATATCACTACCAATTACAATATTCTATGATGATTAAAGTGCAATCAAGTTAATTAAGAATCTTGTATCCCATGAGAGAACAAAGCATATTAAGATTACTATGTACTATATCTAATAGGCCTTTGCTAAAGGATTCATCTTTCTAGTTTACATTAATCCCAATGATCAACTTGCTAATTGTTTAACTAAGTCATTGAGTGTTAAAAACTTAAAAAGTTTTACAATCTTTATAACAAAACTCATGCTTAGTTTGAGAAATGATGTTAATGATGCTCAAACTCTTTAGTTTATTTTCCTATTCACTATTTCTTATTACCATGTGTTATGTGACTACAAATACTATATCACTATCATGATGTTATCATTGCCACAGTGATGTTTTAATTGTTTGCTTAACTAATATACAATTAACATTTGTTAAGTAACCTTGTTCACTATTTCTTGTGAGTTTTGTTTCATTATAATAGTTTAACCTTGAGATACATCATTTTACATAACTTAAATAACCTTTGTGTATTGAACATCAAATCATCAATGTGTATTCTAGTTTCATTTTCTATTGTCTCTGAATTACACAACAAATTTCCTAGAAAAATTAACAAAAATTAGTTGCAAGATTTCTATAATAAACCACATAAAATAAAAATTTTCAAATGACATAAAGAATAAAGAGACATAAGTAACTTAAAGTAGAATCATCACTCAAAGCCTCAATGCCCACTGTGCTAAGAGGAGTCTTAGGAGTGTCGATGGATAAGTGGAAGCCTAACCTTTGTTAAGTAGTTGCATCTTAGGATAAAGTAACTTCAAGTTTAAAGAAAAAATCTTTGAAATTGAGTACCATCATCAAATAAAATTTCTCTCAACCTTGACTTAAAATCATGTAAATATAAAATGTAACAAGGCCAAGAACTTCAAGCAAGCAAAAAAGGTTAAAAGTAGTAGATGAATGTGTCCTCTATGTTGTAAAGAGAACATCTAGTATCATGAACATCCAATGAGTGGCAAATATCAATAGGAAAACCTAAAATGAATCAAATATTATTAAACATACTTTATTTTTGATGAAGTGGAAGCATTGTATACCTTCTAAATATGATGTTTCCATAATTGCATATTATGATTGACCTTTCATAGATACTTAAATATTTATCAAAGCTAATAATAGTATGGGAAAACCTAATCTAGAATGAAAAAATTGAATGTCTATTGGTTCATGAAAAATCAAGAAGTCCATTATTAAAATCATGAATATTTAGATTTTTGTCTAAATTATGTGATGAATCGCATGGTTTAGCTACGTCAACACGACCTCGTTAACGAGATCTTGTGAACATGATCCCGTTGACATAGGGTTTGACCTATTAACGTGTGCCTATCGACGGGGCACCCTATTTTCGCCACTAAATGTGTGCCTTCTACCACATTTATGACATCAAGTCTCATAGTTGTAATGAAGTTCTTGCAATTTTCCCATTTAGAAGTTAGAATATTTTCTAAGTGTCTAAGTGCCCACAATAGGAGTCAAAGAGTGTATGAATCTTTATTCGAGCACTGTTGTACCTGAGCACTTTAGTGTGTGTGACAATAAAGATGAGCTTTCTGATCAAACCTTGTAGCACTTGGACAAGATTAATTATTTTTGTAAGCATTTAATATTTCATGCAATTTCCCTTGATTTTTTAAGTAATTAAAGTAATTAATTAAGCTAAATTAAATAATAAACATAAGTACATCCACTTCAAGCATACATTTAACACTTGGTAACCCTAGTAACACTTAACATTTGGTAATCCAATAGTGCTATACGTATCCAGGATGTGTACAACAAGTGGGAATGGATGCTTATGTTAGGATTAGTTAAACATTAGCTAGCTATTACATTAATTTAGTAATCAAATACTTTATTCTTTATTCTTAGATGACTTAGAAAATAAAAGACATAATGATAAAAATCACATACCTCAATTACACTTAACCATATCATTGAACTTCACAAGTGGAACTGGGAAGAAAATGATTGCAACAGTTAGTTTCACCTCTTAGAATCAATGTACAAAGAAATCTAAAGTCTTTGGAATTTGACCAAATCACTAAGTGAACACTAGTGATTCGTATGGTTGGGCGTAGGGTATACTCGTTGCTCATCATTGGTGCTATTGTCAAGGACTTTAGTTAGTTTCGTGCACTTCTAAAACTTAGTGAAAATAATTCAACATCATTGGATCGAACCTTAAAGTCACAATCATTTTAACACTAACAATAATTGTTAAAAGCACATTGTTAATTTTCTTCTGATTCGAAAATGTCTTCTTCTCACAGGGATGATTCTCCACCTAAGTTCAAGCACACATCAAATTCAAGGAATGAATGATCAAATCAACCAATGCCCTAGCAATTTTGTGTGGTATATACCCATCCCTATGAGTATGTGCCTGATTTCACCTTCATCCTACACCAGGATGACCAGTTGTGGTGGAGGAACATGAAGGGTAACATTGTGTTGTCACCCGATCAATCAGTTCCTAGGATGGTGCTCCAAACTCTTACAAGGTTGGGCTTTGAGGGGCTCCATACTAAGTACGTTGTGCAAGACCACAACTCAAGGGATTATCATCCCATCAAAGCATAATGCAAAGTCAATTAGCAAAAAGAGAAGTGTTATGTAGCTTTGAAGGGGAAATAATTCAATAACCCCTTGTAAGGATTCTTGCTCTAGGGGTTCTCATTTCACTAACTCTCCTCCCCTTGGTTTTGACAAAGGGAACTTCAACCAGAACTTACAGTCCACTATAGATAATCTGGGTTTAGGAAAGAATAGATCCCATGATCATGGGGGATCTAAAGGTGGGAATCATGGTAGAGATGAGGATAGGCATCATGATGATTATGGCTGTGATCATCAAAGAGGGGATGATAGGAACTATGGTGCTAGTCCTCCTTCCTCTTCTCCTTTTTCATCCTCTTCTTCCTCCTCAAGCTTCGATCGAAGTTGTACATGGTGTGATTGTGATGGAGGTAGCTGATGGGATGGAAATGATCATGATCGTAGGGCCTATCGAGATGATTCAGATCAGGGGCATGAACATTCAAGGGAGGTTTGCCACCACGAGAGAAGAGGCAGCAGAGGGAATCATAGGCATCATGGACATCACAAAGGCCATGACTATGATGAGCCTTTGCTTACTACTCAAAACATGCTAAATATCTAGAGGTGGTCAAAATTCTAACAACGCATGTGAAAAATAGTCAAATAAAGCAATTGGATATGTACAATATTTCCAAGTTTGAGGTGGGATACAATTCAAATTTGCAGAACCATCTACAAGCCTTTCATAATGCTTGTGCCTTGTAGAACATAGAAAACCATTGGCAAAAACTTAATTTGATTCCTAGGACACTCATAAAAGAAGAACAAATTTGGTACTACTCTTTGGAGCTTAAATTAATTTGTAGATGGAGTATGATGCTTGAGTTGTTCAATGACAAGCAGCAGACATATTCCTGAGTATTCTTACCTAAGAAAGTAGATCCAAGGTTGGCGACAAAGAAAACATGAACCCTTGGACATAGTCATGGGCAAGTATTATTCCCTTTTGCACAAATTTCCTGGCCATGGTTATTCTCAAAGGAATCAGCTTCGTCATATCGTAGATGGGCTCCGATTAGAAACAAGAAGAACTCTTAGGGTCTACATCCAAGAAAGATTGTCAAAACTAAGAGCCCATCAAATCCAAAGGCTCATTACGTAGGTTGTTAAAGTAGAAGGAGAACTTAGAAAATGAGAAAGCGTGGAGGAGTATAGTTAGGATCCTTCCATCAGAAAAAGGAAATTATGGTTTATTGACAATAAGGAGGAGGCATCACTTGATGAAGTGTTGCAAAGAAAAATCTTGCCGATCTAGAAATCTATCTCCAAAATTTTGGCTAAGTGATAAGCCACGATATCACGTACGCGATATCGCATCCTGCCACATTATCTATAAATAAGAGGCAGCTTTCGCTTGTTTCAGTCACTTAGACTTAGACCCTTAGCCAAACTATAGCAGTTTTACCATTCCAAAGTTAGAATAATTTCCATGTGCCCGTAGTAGGAGTCTTAAAGTGAATGGATCTTTATCCGAGCAATTTGTACCTAAGCACACATTTGTGTATGGCAATAAAGATGAACTTTATGATAAACCTTGTAGCATATGGACTAAGCTAAATAGTAATTAATTATTATTAAATGTTTAAATTCTTTCTTAATTAATTAATCTCTCTCAACCCTTGACTCTCCTAGTTAAGTGCACTCAGTACGACCTCTTTGAGCATGTGTGTAGTGCTTGGTAACCCAGTAACGATTAGCATTTGGTAATCCTAGCAGCCTTACATTGGTTTAGGATGTGGGTGGCAAGCGGGAACGGATACTGGTGTTAGGAACAGTTAGAACTTAGTTAGTAAATAGTTAATATAAGTTAGTCACTTAGTTCCCTTCACCTTTCCCTATTAGCATAAAGAAATTAAAAAGATAAAAGCTATAAAAATCACATACCTCAAGCTTACTTAACCATACAACCGTGACAATATAAGTAAGTTTGGGAAGATAGTGATCGATTAACCTTAAGTGTTCCATTAAGGTGTGTAAGCACTTATTCCTTCGATTTCGATCGGATCGCGTGTGAAACACTCGTATTCATATGGTTGAGTGTAGGGGTACCTCGCCACTCATCACTAAGGTAGATAAAATGTGGGACTTTTTGGTTGAAAAGTTCCAAATAGCTTTGGAAATTGCAAAGGAATCCAAAGAGCAAAGTAGCGATCATGACTGCAAGAAAAGGAAGGAAGCTGAACATGTCCACCAAAGGGATAAGGGCAAAGCTACTACCATAGAAGAGGTTGTGGAGTTTGAATCAGATGATGGTGATGGGTGTAACATTTGCCAATATGAACATCCTAAGGGATGTTACCCTATTGTGTCACACTTGTAGGAATCTGGGATGTACGTTTTAAATCCTAGATTGGTGAGAAGGCAACCACCCAGAAGGTTGCCTTATCCTCAAAGTAACCCAAGGTGGTTCCACCAATCACAAGTCTATTATCCAAGTGGAGCTCCACCACAACTATTTAAGTAGTATCATTAGTGGTAGGATCCACAATCATAGGAGATGCTACCACCAAGGCAATAGTACTTTTACATATAGCCTAATCCATATGGGTACTGTATTCAACAACCAATGTCTTTGCATGACTCTTTAGTCACACTTCTTTTCAACATCAGTACTACCTTCTTGAGTACTATAGAGCTCATTCTCCATCTCCAAGATGGGAGTCCCCATATCCTTATCACCCTCCTTATCCTTCTATGCATGTTCCTTCACCTTCAATCCAATTGCCACCTACTCCATTAATGCAGGGAGAGATTCCAGCCCAGCTGTAGTAATGCAACACTACCAGGGCTATTAATTTATAGTCAGCTCCTTAGTTAAGTGGTTCAAAACCTATACCCAGAAAAAGATCATTTTTTGAATCAATAGCCCTATAAAGCCATCATAGACTCATGCAGCTGATAACCTTGCTTCTTCTTCATCATATGCATCCAATTCATTTGAGTCCCCTTGAAATCAATCACCTTCCAAAGTTCATACAGTCATGTTAACCCATGCAGTAATTGATTGGATAAAGGCTAGCCACCTTTCTATGAAAACATCTAATCTTGGGAGTCCCTTTATTTATCTTTAGATCATTGGGAATGAGCCTTGCAAAGCTCTTCTAAATTCAGGTGCTGGTGTTAATATAATTTCTCATGAAATTTATAAAGCCTAGAACGTCCCTCCACTCAAGAAAAGTAACATCTGTCTTGAGTTAACAAACCAATCCATCACTGTTCCCTTGGGATTAGTGAAGGATATTATGACTACCGTCTATGGGTGCTCATATCCTGCTAAATTCCTGGTGATCAATGTTGAAAATTGCAAGGGGGGCTTCCTAATTATCATGGGAAGGGCTTGGGTAAGTACTATTGATGCATGATTGAAAATTAGAGATCTTTCCTTAGATATTTTCAAAGAAAATGCATTTAGAAAGAATAAGAAGAATAAAGTTCCATGCATCATGTACAATGATACAGGGTGCAACTGTGTGTAGAAACTATGAGCCATAAAAATCACATCAATCACAACATGAAGATAGTGTGCAGATAAATCTAAAATTCAAATGTGCCTGTATGTAGTAGCCACAAAACAAGAGGGCACCCAGTGGCTAATAGCTAATCCTGAAAGTAGAACACTTTGCATGGAACCAATTGAGAGCTTAACATGTTCCTATGTTCAAGGCATGGATGAACTAGAGTAAGTTCATCACCAACTCTTTAATGATGAACCTAATGATAATTATTATGGAGAGTTGGAGATCCCTAAAAATTTTAAACATGAGCCCTTAGAGTTGAAAACTCTACCTACCAACATGAAGTATGAATTTATGAAAAATGGCAAGATGATGATAATTAATGTCAACCTTACTCCTAAGTAGAAAGAAAAGTTGTTGAATGTGGTTAACAAATGGCCAATCTTCTTTGCTTAATCATATCCCAAACTCATTGGCATTGATCCTAGGATATGCTAGCATTGCATTTATATTGATCCTTACATCAAGCTAAAGAGGCAATTGTAATGGCAACTAAACCCCAAATTAAAGTAGATTGTCAAGGAGAAAACAAAATAACTCCTCAAGGCAAGGTTCATCTATCCAATTGTAGATAATGAGTGGGTTAGCCCACTTGTGATTGTGCCAAAGAAACGTGGCAAGTGGAGGGTGTGTATTGATTTCAAGCTGTTGAACATGGCAACCTAAAAAGATCATTTTCCATTTCCATTTGTGGACCAAGTGTTGGACACTATTTCTGAGCATTATTTCTACAACTTTTTGGATGATTATAGTGGCTAAAACAAAATTCATATCGTAGCAAAAGATCAAGCAAAAAATACATTCATAAGTCCCTGAGGGACTTTTGCATATAAAAAGGTATCATTTGGCCTATGCAATGCCCTTGCAACTTTCCAATACCTTGTCCTTAGCATTTTTCAATAGTAGATTAGTAGTGGGATTGAAGTCTTTATGGATGACTTCTCCACCTATGGTGCTACATTTGAGCAATTCCAAGATCGCCTTAAGTAAGTGTTGAAAAGGTGCGTGGATACTAACCTTTGGCTCGATTGGCAAAAGAGCCATCTGATGGTCCAAGAGGGCATTATGTTGGGGCATAGAATTTCTCAAGTAAGGATTAAGATGTACCCTAAAAAGATTAGGATCATCCAAGGAATAACCCACCAACTAGAAACTATTAAAGATGTCTAGTCATTCCTTAAACACACTAGCTACTATCGATGATTCATAGAGAATTTCTCTAAGATCACTCAACTGTTGGTGGAGTTAACAAAGAAAGATGCTCCATTCGTATGGATTGAGAAATGTGAGAAGGCATTCTAGCAACTCAAAGAAAAACTTGTAGAAACTCCAATTCTACAAGCATTTGATTGATCCCAACCATTTTACACCATGAGGATGCATTAAAATATGCCTTGGAAGTCATGCTTATGCAATTAGATGATCAAAATCATCCATACTACATTCACTACGTAAGCTAAAGAATTGTGGGTGCATAGCTCAATGACACCACAATGGAGAAAAAGTTGATGGTAGTGGTGTATGCCTTGGAGAAGTTTAAGAACTATGTGCTTGGATACAAGGTGTTTGTACACATTGACCATAGTGCCATTCACTTCCTAATGAACAAGTCAATGATGAGCCCCTATGTCATATGGTGTTTTGTGATTTTGTAGGAATTTGATCTTACAATGGTAAATTGAAAGGGGACTAAGAACATGATCACTAACCACCTATCTTAGTTACAATGGGACAACAAGGAGGAGGAGAGCTCACTTTTAGACCAATTTTTTTTATGAACTCCACTTTGTTGGTGCAATAAATGAGTAAGTTCTTGTTGAACTTACATGGTACGATGGAATTCTCACCTATCTTCTCATTTAGGACATGCCACAAGACTTGGACCACTAGAAGAAACAACAATTTCTTCATTAGGCCAAACACTTCATGGAGATCAATGGATACCTTTACAAGGTGTGTGCTAATGACTTGGTTCATTAGTATGTTCCTGATGTCAATCGACTACATGTTCTCCAAGATGCTCATGAGGATCCTTATGGGGACCACTATGTAGGGAGATGCACAATCATTAAGATCCTAATGGTAGGGTATTATTGGCCAACAATCTTCAGGGATACCCATAACTTCATCTACTCTTGTGAACACTATCAACATGATGGTGGGATGACCACTCGAATGGAGGGTCCTTAGTAGTGGATTTAGCCATTGGAACCCTTCAACATCTACAACATAGACTTCATGGGTTCCATCACATCCATGTCAAATGGAAAGATGTACATAATAGTCGCTATTGACTATTATACAAAATGGGTAGAAGAAATAGCCATCATTAACTATACATCTTCCACTACTACTCAGTTTGTACAATAGAATGTTGTAAAAAGGTTTGGAAAGCCATGTGCACTGATTTTTGACAACGGTACTTATTTTACAAGTGCTACTTTTCACAAGCTCATGCAATACTTAGGGGTTGAACATAAATTAATAACACCTTATCACCCCTAAGACCATGGTTAAGTAGAGGTTACTAATAGGGAGATCACTAAGATCTTAATAAAAAAAATTAGCAAATATAGGAGAGACTAGTGCACAAAACTCAATGATGCCCTTTGGGCTTACCGTTCAAAATGGAAACTCCCTATAGGCTATCTCCCTATGAGCTAGTGTATAGAAAATTACCAACTCTTCCAATTCAATTTGAGCTCCATACACTTTTAATAGCCTATGACCTAGATCTTGATCTTAGCCTAGCATAGAAAGAAAGACTAATCAACCTTAACATGCTAGATGAGAATAGATTAGTGGCCCTATCCTTGAATAAAGTACACAAGACATTCAACAAGAAATGCCATGACCTCAAAATTAGGAAAGTGAAATTTCAACCTAGAGACAAGGCCCTCTATTGGAACCCCATGTATGTACCACAACAAATCAAGTTCCAAACATTGTGGGAAGGGCCTTACATCATTTATGAAATCTATCCTTCTAGGGCCATGTTGATGTACAAACCTAAAAGGCCAAACAAGAAGAAATTGATCAACATGCAACAAGTTAACCTTTCCATGAGCCTAAGTAAGCCAGTGCAAGTAACACCTCATTGAATGGAAAACCTCATTCAATTTTTCAAATCTCTTCCTTTCAACTCAGTCATGGGGGAGATGGCCATTCGTGGTAATCATAGAACTGGTTCTTTAATTTTTATAATTTTTGGTTTTACACTTTTTTGTTTTACACTTTATTTTACACTTTTGTTTTACACCTTGTTGATTTTACACCTTTTGTTTTACACTTTATTATTTTTCCATTTTTTGTTTTACAACATCGTTAGTATGTTTTAACCTTCTTAAATATTTTTTAATTTATTTTATGTTTTACTTTAGTTTGGTGTAATTTTTTCTTATTAATGCTTTCTAATAAAATTACTTTATTGCCAACCTAACATATTAATGTTGTAGCTATTTGCTAATGGTGGTTTGTACCTAATGTTTTTGATTGCTAATGTTTGGTTTCTATTTTTGAATTTTAATATGGATAACTAAGACAGAATTTCTTTTTCATGGAATAGGAAATGAGTCCATGTCATCCACCCATCTACAAACTCTATGGTCTTCCTTATTTTGGAAATATGAGGTCCCTTTTTCATTAAACTTTAATGAACCTATGACCTTGGTAGTTTCCAAACTTGCAAAAGATTCAAATGGTATGAAAAGGATGTGACTTCAAGGGGATTCAATGCTCTTTATGTCTTTCTACTTACTTGAGTGCATGAGTGTTTTCATGGATTTCTGACCATTCTATGTCAACCAATAACAGGAAGTTAATAAGTCTTTGTATGGTGTGGTTCCCATCCAAAAATCCATAAAAACATAAAACTCCAAAAGAATAATGGGAATTTAAAGCACACCCCTTAGACAAAATAACAGGCTACAAACACTAGTTATGGAACTAGAAAGACATGTTACCCATGCCTGAAGGTCCCCTATAACTAAGGCCCTTTCTTACTTCTTGCTTCTCTTTTCTTCTCAATAAGGAATGATGATTGATATATGGGAGCATTCTTGTGTCTTGAGGAGGTGGACTGGTCTTAGAGTGTTGATGTGAAGACATTAAATGTGGTTGGTTCTAATCTAGACTAAGGATGGACTTTATCAGGTCATTTAACCACAAGATCCACAAGGTACTTCATGTGACCATAATTAGGAATTCCATTCCATCTTCTCTTTCATCCAACCATGCTTCCCATAAATCACCTCACTATCAATTGTCCATGTCTTATTGAATGTCTTAGTTTGAAGTGTTAAAATTCTTAGTTAGGTTCTTTAGAAAATTCAATCCTTAACTTTTCATAACCATTAATCAACTATGGGATTCACGAACTCCTTTCTTTGAGGATATGCAAGGGAAAAAAGGACATGTGCCTGCTATGGGAAGGATCCTCTTGCATGTCTCTTTGTTGGGCTAGTTAAGTTCCTTATCCTTAGGCATTTTGGTGATCAAATCTTTTGTACACCCCATCAATTGCATCCAACTACGCAATCCTTAAGGCATTTTTCCAATAAAATTTCATTCTCCCATCAATTTCTCCAATTTTGTGAATTTCCAGGCCCTCTTCTAGAATTTCATCATGTTCATGGCTTTTCTATCTCTCTGTAGACCCTAATTTCATGTTCAAACTTCTCATAATTTTCAAAATATTTAATGTGGAAAATTTTGTCCAACAACTCTATCAACGGGACCCCATATATGCATCCCACCCATCAATGAGACCCTATCAACGCAATGCAAAAATCGTCTATATATATGTGTGGACAGCTAAGAACTTTTCACGTTTGAGCCCAAATAAGAGGGGATTTTTTCAATTTTTTAGAGAGTAGAACCTTCCAATAGCCACACTTCCTAATTGTTTGTCCAATTCACTCCATTCTTTGACTCTGTAGCTACTAAACGTAAGCTCTTAGTTGTGAAGGCCACAAACCTTAAGTTTCCAATAGAAAATTTTTCTAACTCCCACAAAGGGTTAACAAAGAAATTAACATCAATTTATGAAAGTTAAACCCTTCCAACAAGCTCCAGTGACATTGTAAATGAAATAATATTAAAATAATAATAAAATAATCAATCTGACATGGCCAAAGCTTAACCTAAGTGTAACTGCCCAATGAAATAAGGTACTTAAAGGTCATAAGTTACACATTATATGCTAATCCTTGGTTATGTTTGGATCATAGATGGCACCTAAAGGAAAGCACATGTAGGAAGGAGGACCATCCCAACCAAGGCACAAATGGCCACAAACTAGAAGGGGCTAAGAATAGCCCCATGAGCAATCAGAAACCCATGCAATGGGGCCTCTTTAGGAGGATTGCAAAGTGGAATCTATTTGATAGATTCTAGAAGCAAATGAAATAGAATAGTCTCACCAAGATGAGGCACCTCAACCTAGAATGAACCTTGAGGTTATCTTGATAGAAGGTTGCCTCAAGAAGATCACAAGCAAGGAAGTTTAAAATCAATGCTTCAAGAATTAAACTTTGGACCTTTCTTGGATTTTGCACCGTTAGAAGTTAAAGCACAATTGTAGAACTCTCCCATGTGATCCACAATGACTTCCAGCAGGGAGTGGTACATGGGAGAGACATACCTGTTCTTGAATAATCAGTAGGTTGATTCAACGATCAAGATCAAGGACATTTTAGTATCCTACTTGGTGAAAGCCATTACAGAGGCCCTTGGGTTACCATAAACTAGGGCCAACCTTACTAAGATTCCAATGTAGGCAGATCTTAGCATTAAGAAAGAATGTACACAATGATGTTATTGAGTATATTGCAAGGAGTTTGATGCAATAACCACAGTGGAACATGCAAACTTCAAAATTATCACCTTTCACCTAAATTCAATGGTGAGGCCAAGAAAAATCATAACTTCCTCTACTCATGCGTCTGCTACTCTAAAAGGTAGATTCCTAGTCAACCTTCCATAACTGATCTATCTTGAGATAGAGAATAGGTTTAAAGAAAATGAACATGGAAGGAAGGCACTCCCCTTCCCATGTCTCATCTAAAAATTATGCAAGAGGGAAGGAATAACATGCTACACAAATGATGCTACCAACATGCTTCAACTGCCTCATGGATAGAAATGATGAAGGACAAGGTACCTGCCAAAATCATCCAAGAAGAGGAGTAGCAAACACCACCTCCACCACCTACTCATGAAACAACATTGCAGTTTCACACTGCCCTTGAGTGCATGCATGAGATCTAAGAGTAGCTCTTGCAAGAGTAGGATCAACGAGTAGGAATGAGTGGCGATGATCCATTTGTGTATCACCCAACAATGAACCACCTTAATGAAGTGACTCAAAAAATAATTCAGATGAAAGGAGGTGGACCAATTTTCTTAGCCCAAAGAATGTAGCTACCCACAAGATCAAGTCTTAACACCTAAGATGTAATGGTATCTTTCTCTCAATAGCACCAACTCCTAGAAATTTCTAAGAACATTGCTACTTTTTTGGTATGCCTAAAGGAGGATGAGGGGGCAGCTATCTTGGTAATGTAACACATGGGCAAGAGATAGTGGTAGAGGTAGTTGCTAATAAAATTGCCAAAGTATTGAATGCAACTATGGCATCTGTACTAGACATTTCTACACTCAGAGATGTGTAGACATCCGTAGGAACCCTTAGCATTAGATTAAGTGAAGCCTAGCATAAGGAGTTGCTAGATCGATTGGTGGGAACCAAGAAACCGATTCCATATGTCTTTAACCTTTCAAATATAATGATTACAACCTAGTTGGAGCTACTTGAAGTGAGGAACAAATGCATCATATTGGAGGAGCAACTCGAAAGAGCCCGAGTTGAGAATCAATCCTTGGCTACAACAATTGTTGAATTAAGAGCCTATCTCACTAATCTTGTGTTTCTCAACCCTACACTAACACATGATGAAGCCTTCAAATAGCTTAAGGACAAGCTCAAAAAGGTTAAGAATGAGAAAGAGATAGTTGTCTTTGACCAATCCTTAGCCAATGCTAAAACATGCACTATTCAAAAGGACTTGGTCTAGATGTGCCACAAAAATGAGATTTTGATCATAGAGAATCATCTCCTATAGAATGTTGATGTGAAAAAGTAGAAAATGGCCAATTTCATCCATCAAAAATATGAGCAACTAGCCAGAGTGAACAATGAACTAAGGAGATTGATAGTAGAAAATTGAAATCTCTCCATGGAGGAGGTCTGTGCCCTTCACAAAAAATCTACAATTGGGTTAGCTTCCTAGAAACATGAGGCTTTCAAATTTGAGAGATTCAAGAACCATTACAAAGATTAGGTTGTCCTACAAAAAGAAATTAATGAAAAGGAAATCCAATTAACAAATGCAAAGGCAAATGAGGTCCTTTAGCAACTCTAGCAATGAGGTGATGTATGGCAGCCTATCTTTGATGGGTTGACTGCATACAACAAAGTGGAAATTAGCATGAAGGAGTTGTAGATTGAGGAGATGATGAAGTGCATGGAGATTGTCAATCTCTATTATGAAAACCTCGCAATGCTAACTACCAAGAGGCAGTAATTAAAATTGGAGAAACAAGTGGCCAGTTCACACTTATTGTACGAAGCAGAGTTCAAGCATCACAAAGTCACCAAGCAAAAGATTGAGATTGCCAATGCAAAGTTGAGATTCTCAGGGCAAAGTTCACTAATCAATGATCAACTATTGAGAACCTGGCCAAGTAGATGAATGATTACTAGAAGCTACATAATGCATACAAAGAGTTCAATATTAAACATAAATAGTTGGCTACCTAGTTCATCAAGTTAAGAAGTTGTTCTTCCCTACAATGCCCTATCCTTGGGATATTCCCATTCCAGCCCACATTGAAGATGTAGCGTGGATTATGAATGATCCCCAAAGTAAGGAGGAGATGAAGGCACTGTTGCATGTCTTTCGTCTTCCATTAGAAGTTACAGTTGCCATAGGACAACCAAACCACCTCAACCACCATGTGCACGTAAAGTAGAAGAAGGTCCTTCAAAACCTTAGGAGCCTCCACTTCCTAGGACTATTTAATCTTCTTCATCATCTTTGTGCTATTAGAGGAATTTTTTTTTGTCAATTTTATCCTTGTGTTCAATTTTGTTGTCTTGAACACCAAAATTTTTATAATGCATGTAAACTTGTACACTCGAGCACTTAGTTTTTGTTCTGTTTTTCGTATGTTTGTTTTGTATGTCAATAATTCCATACCTTCCCAAATTTTGTAAAGAACTTGAACATGAGTTCTCATTCAATCATGGGGGTATGATAAGCTGCATGGTTTGGCTATGTCGATGGGATGTTGTCGATGCAACCTCATTGATGAGATCTCATTGACATGATCCCATCAATGCAAGGTTTGACCCATTGATGTGTACCCATCAACGGGGAATCCTATTTTCACCTATAAATGTGTGCCTTCCACTGCATTTATGACATTAATTCTCATAGTTGTAATGAAGTTCTTGCAATTTTTCCATTCAAAAGTTAGAATATTTTCTAAGTGCTAGTAGTAGGAGTTAATGAGTGTACAAATCTTTATTCGAGCACTATTGTACTTGAGCATTTCAATGTGTGCGACAATAAAGATGAGCTTTGTGATCAAACCTTGTAGCACTTGGACTAGATTAATTGTTTCTTTTAAGCATTTAATATTTCATGCACTTTTACTTAATATTTTAAGTAATTAAAGTAATTAAATAAGCTAAATTAAATAGTAAACATAAGTACAACCACTTTGAGCATACATTTAATGCTTGGTAATCCCAATAACGCTTAATGTTTGGTAACCCAGTAGCACTATACGTGTTCAAGATGTGTATGACAAGTGGGAATGGATGCTTATCTTAAGATCAGTTTAATATTAGCTAGTTGTTAAATTAATTTAGCAATTAAATACTTTATTCTTTATTCTTTATTTTTAAACGACTTAGAACAAAAAAGGCAAAATGATAAAAATCACATATCTCAATTACACTAACCATACCATTGAACTTCACAAGTGGAACTAGGAAGACAACGATTGCAACGGTTAGTTTCACCTCTTAGAATTAGTGTACAAAGAAACCTAAAGTCTTTGGAATTTGACTGGATCGCTAAGTGAATGCTAGTGATTCGTATGGTTGGGTGTAGGGTATACTCGCTACTCATCATTATGCAAGGGATATAAAAAGTGAGCTTTTAAAGACATTAATGTCATAGATAATTTGACAGTCAAACTAAGTAATACTTCAATTACACATGCAAAAAGGTGAAAGAGAGATCATGCTAAGTTTATACTATATACTACAAAGAGAAGGATTTTTAATAGCCCACAATTCATTATTAATAAGAAGCAACCATGAAGATAACTTATTAAGCATTAAAACAAGAACTATAAAATTGCTAAAGTTTTAAAATTCATCAATAAACTCCAAATCTTTAAAATGTGAATAGCTTGAGATATTTATAACTGTAGGAAAGAGAATTCAATACCAAAATGAGTATCTTTTTACTAATCACTACCTTTGGGCTTATATATTTTGATGCACTTACAAAAAAAAAAAAAAAAAAAAGCTTCTTAAGACTCCATCCTAGCTAAATACTTTACTACCCAATTTGCACATAAGAAAATAACTTGCTTATAATAATTTGTGAAGCCTATGTTACCATTCTTATTATGAGAAGTATAAATATTCATCCAGGACAACAAAAGCATTTTCTAGAATGACTACTACTCTTAAAGAAATTTCAAAAAAGTTGTTCAGTATGATGATATGTAATAATTATAGAAGTCTAGCATGAAGAATAGTATATGTGAGTTTATTGGATGATATGCTTATAAATAATAAAATTTCAAGCCATCAAAAACTTCTTGTCCTTTTACTAATAAAGCTTTTTCTTCTTGGTTGTAACATCCTATAAAGGTTTCCAAGATTTTGCAAGGGAAAAGAAAATGCTTGACAACTTGAAGATATTTGTTTTTTTTAAGAAAATACCAAGATTTAGAAAAATATTAGTCTTTGAATTAATTATTGCAAAAAAATGGAAGGTTTTGACCAATTAATCCAAGAGCCTAAAAGTCTACAATAGTGGCCAACATGATAAAAAAGATGATCTATAATAGCTTTGTCATTTCTTATGATAAAAAAGGTTATATGAAGAATGCATATGTAATAATGTAAGAACATTAGTCTCAATGAAGATGTCTTGCAACAAATTAAACTCTTTGTATTATTCATAACTTAGATATTATTTCTTTTCAAGAAATTTTTAATCATACTAAATTCATCATCAATTGTAATTGATTTCTCAAGGATTATAGAAAGAGAGAAAATAAATAGCATTATAGCTAATAGCTAGTTTAGATGTATCCATAGCTTGTGTATTATTTCTTTGCAAAATGTTTTAAATCCTATTAGATTCACCATAAGTTGATATTCATTTCTTAAGGATTAGAGAATATATAAATAACATTATAGTTAATGACAAGTTAGGATGTAATGGGAAAAAATGACTAGCTTTAGAAGAATCAAAATAATTAGTTGTAGGAAAAAGATAAGAAAATTAATTTTAAAATATATATCATTTGGTTTTATAAAAAGTAAGACCTATGCATTAGGGATTCACAAATCTTAGACGATTTACATGTACGGTAGGTACCAAAAGTAGAAACATGAACAAAAGTACATCAAATTCTTAGTAGATACTTTTAAATTAAATTAAATAGAAAATAATATTTAATAAATATGAATTATGAAAGAAATATAGAGAAATATAATTTAAATATTATACTATATTTTAATTCATGTCTCCACCTACAAACCCATCTTTGGTCTTTGAATATATTCACACACTCAAATGCATTTTGAATTGCAAATATTTGATTCCCACTTCCAAGAATTAGATTGGTTCGATGCATAAAGTAAAACTATTATTAATAGAAAGACAAACAATGATAATAAATGAAATAGATAAAAGTATAAACAAAAGTACTAGTTAAAAAAATATAGAAGGTTGAAGCAAAGAAATAATAACATAATAATATTCTAATCATAATTGTACTCATAACTTTTAACAAAGAGTTAGCATAGTTGTAAAATTTGATTTGAAAGCTCCAAAATATGATTTTGATTCTTATGGAAAATTGGTGTAGGAACACCTTTTCCAATCCCCTTTGTTCCTTTTCTACATTTATGTTTACAAGTTCCGGGCTTGATGAAGATGTCTTGAAGGGCAAGAAGATGTCTTAGCTAAGACCTGGGGATGACATAAGATGTCTTGGGGTCAGAGAAGACATCTTGTCAAAAGTGCAATCTTCTCTAGGAAGACATATTGCTACAAAGAAGACATCTTGCACAAGACATCTCCTACTACAAGGAGACATCTTGTCCATGAAGAAGACATCCTGCCTACACATGAGACGTCTTCCTTGCAAGTTGATTTTTAATAGGAGATGTCTTCCCAAGACTAGAGATGACCTGTATGGCTATGGAAACTTCTAGATTTGGCCATCCCAATTTAGGAAATAGCTAGGGCTAGTTGAAAAAGGTTAAAAACAACTAAGGAGAAGGCGAGAAGATCATGGAAATAACTAAAGAACTTCAAGTTAAGTTAAGGGAAGGTTTCTAGGTTTTTTGTCTCCTTGTTATTCATAAATATTGATGTGATTTACAATTATTAGTACCATGAGTGAAAGAGAGAACTCTTGAGTATGGAGAGCTTAGTAAGAGAGGATAAGAGCATAGTGAGTGAGTGCAATTAGTGATTGTAGCTCCAAGGTCAATTGTGTGGTGTGTTGGTCTATGTGTTCTAGTTTCTTATATCTTACTTGTGAGTTCCAATCTCAATTATAGTTCAAAAAGAGATTTTATATTGGTTTTGTCTTGCATTAAGAACAACTATTATGTGGTTGAAGACCCTCATGCCCTATAATATCATTTGAGTTTGAAAGGTTTTGAATGTTTGTGGGGTTTGGGAACCCTATTGTAATCTTCTAATTGAATAATTAAAGATATCTAGTTTTCTCATTTTATAAAAAATTAATTATTTTTGAATAATATATGTATTTAGTATTTAAAGATGATTAATTATTGGAGTGAGCCTGCTCTAGCATTATTGGTAATAGAGCTTTGTGTTTATTATTGCTTGAAATTTATCGAGGATTTTTTTCTAGTTGAGATGGCACCCAAGAAAAAATAGGTGTAATCTCTAAATAGAGACATGGAGAGCATGAACTCTACCTTCTAGATGATCATGTCTCAATTGGATGAAATCAAAATGAAGGTAAACAGGAATGCTAGTCCTAGTCATATCTAGACATACAGAGGTGATGAGCATGCTCATTCATAAGAAGAAGTTTTACAACCAAGCAAATATGGAAAGGATAAAGAGGAAGGATAATTTAGCTATTGCAGTGTAGAAATCCATTATCCAAAGATTATAATGGAATGGAATTCTATTCCTTAGATGAAAATTTTGAGGCCTCCAATGGTGATAAATACCTCTTCTCTAGGTAAGATTAATGAGGAAAAGGAGGCAAGGCTTGCTAGAGCATTCAGAAATGTGACAAGACTTCCATACATGAAGTTAAAGATTTTTAATGATGTAAATTGCACCAATGTTCTTGAAAGTTGGCTAAAGGTACTTGAGAAGCATTTCCAGTTGGAAGAGATATCAAATAACTTGAAGGTACCTATTACTGAATCTAGATTTGAAGGTATGTCTTCTACTTGATGGAAGAAGGAGTCCTAGAGTTATGAAAAATGAAATGGTCAACCTATTTGTGATTGGGATCTGATTAAGTATATGTAGAAAAGAAAATCCAAACAATCTTATTAGAGATAAGAAACCATTAAGAAGTTGAAATTCCTAAGACAAGATGACAAGGATGTTAAAGAATTTTACATCAAATTTTATGATCTATTCCATCAAGCTAAAGTAAAGTGGAAGGAGCATGAACATGCTTAAATCCTTTTAGGAGGTCTCAAGGTGATGTATTAGTAAGAGTTGTCTTTTTGTTAAGCACAAATTCAATGATGAGGCTTATGATTTGGCACTCAAGGCTGAAAAAAAGTTAAGTGGATTCAAAAATATGAGCAAACAAAATTCCATGGGGAATAAGAAGGGATCCAAATCTAAAAAGTGATCCAAGTCCAAATCTAAAGACAAGGATGGAAACCATGACAAGAAAACCAAAACAAGTGATGAGAAGGACAAAGCTAGGAAGGACCAAGGTAAGCAAGACAAGGATCAAGGAGGCATCTCATCAAAAATCTAGTGCTTCAATTTTGGAGAATGATGACACAAGAAATGGAGATGTTCACATCATAAGGCATCCAAGGGCAAATATGTGTAAACCATGAAGGTGGAGGAATTATCAAGCCAAGGTCTTTAGAGAGGTAATCCTAATGCTCCAAAAATTAAGGATGTTTCTAAATTAAATTCTTGTGCATTCATGGGGAATGTGAATAGAGGTATTTATCATCCTAACAGGAAAGTGTTGCTTCAAATTGGGGCTATATGTTTTCTTAGTAGGGAATTGATTCATGTTTTAATTGATGGGAAAGCCCAATAAAATGTTATTTCTTCTAGGGTAGTTGCTAGATTAGGTTTGATAACTAATGCTCATCCTAGATCCTATAAAATGCATTGGTTGTCCAAAGAATCTTTCCAAAAGGTGAGGAAACAATGTACTTTGAAATTTAAAATTGAAGGTTTTCATGATGTTATGAAGTGTGATGCACTTTCAATAAATTATGTCAATGTAAATCTTGGTAGACCTTGGAATTTTAAAAATGGTGCTTCTGGTGGAGTAAGAATTATATGGAGCGTAGTTAGATCTAATGGAATCCTTGAGTTGATTCCCATGACAGCTAAATAAGTGAGGCAACATAGCTCATTTAATGCTTCATTAATCCTTCTAGGAGAGATGGAATATATTAAGGAACATGACGAAATAGGTTTTTATTTTTTTGTTATGAAAAAAATTGTAACTAACCATGATGATGTGTAGGTTGAACTTTCAACAAGTGTATTAGGCTTGAAGAAGACATTTCCCAAGGTGTCCAAGGAGGAATATGAAAGGTTTGGTGAAGTAGAGACCAATGAGAAATGAAATTCTCAAGTATATCTTATTTAGAAAGAGAGTGATAAATATTGAAAATTTTTAGAATAGGGAACCAAGAGCTTCATCAAAAGGGCCAAGAGATTTTCACAATCCAAGATGGTATATGTTGCTAATTAAGGAGAGTTTCTACCTCATAAGTTATGGGAGGTAAAAGATCAAGGCCAAAGGAGTGGCAAAGATCAAGAAAATTCTTTAAGAAGGATCAAGGGCCTCACTAGAGGATATGATAATCATTCTTTATGTAATTTTTCTATACCTTGTGGTAAGGGAGAGATGATTCTTTGTCAAGTTAAGACTATCTCATGGGAGAGAGCTGATTCTTCTAACCAAGGTATGTGAAAGAAAGATTGGCTTGATGATGAATCTAATGTTAAATTCATGGAGGAGAATCTACCATTTGATTTGGTACCTCCAAGGTGGGTTAAATAAGTTGTTAATAATTCCTTTGTAGAGGAGAAACCAAGGGATTTGTAGATTCCTATGTGGAATCTTAAAGCTTTAATCTTTGATACGATTAGACAGCCACATGTTAAAGATAAAGTTGAATCCAAGATGGATAGGAAAAGTCATGAAGAGGCAAGTGAGTCTATGCTTTACCTTATATATGATAGTAATGTCTCTTATGTGCAAACTAGTGTGTTGGATTCTAGTTTTTCACTTCAGCTTAGTAATGATTTATTCCATTGTGATGGTGAACATCATGATCATTGTGGTAATTGTGATGAAGTTATGAGTTATGTTGTGCATGATGGAAGAAATGTAACTTTTTATGCCATTATTGGTGAAAGCAAGACTAATAGTGGTAATATGTCTAATTTTGTATTTGATAATGATCGCTATAGTAGTATTCATAATGAGAATATCATTATTGATGTGGATGTGGACATTAATACTGATGAAATTGATTATCTTGGCTGTGAAACTAATGGATAGCATGAAGGAAATCTACATTGTAATTTTGATCAAGGAGGAAAGATGGGTGAGAGATTTCCAAACACCAACAAGAAGATAAGCTTTGATGGTGAAGCTCAACTTAGTGTTGATTTTGGGCAAAAGATGAGGGATCTCCACATACAAGTAAAATCAAATTTGGAGAAAAAAGGATGAAGAAAGAGTCCACAAGAGGAATGAGGGTGCGAAAGCCAAATTTTACTATTGGTGACTTAAATTTCATGTACTTGAAGAAGAAATGGTTGAGAGATGTTAACTTCTCAAAGTTGAAAGCCAAGAAGATGAGGTCTTTTAAAATTAAGACTAAGAGCAATGATAATTGTTTTGAGATTGATTTATTAAACGATGCTAATATGTCTTTTGTGTTTAATAGTTTAGATTTTATGCACTATCATGGACCAATTGATGAGGAGATGACAAGATTAGCATCGATGAGGTGAAGAGGGCTATCAATCATTCTAAGTCTTTAATGGAGAGGAAGGAAATCATACTTAAGTAGAGGGAAGCTTCTAGTACTTGGGGAATCAAGAGGCTTGGATATTTGATCCATTGACAAGATTAATCTATATATGATGTTGTATAAGTCCATGAGACCAAATTTCATAAGTAAAAGATCACTTCAACCCCTACTTACTTGTTCACATGAGTTCACTTTTTGAAGGGTGGAAGAGCTGGTGTAGGGACATCTCTTCCAATCCCCTTTTTTCCATTCCTACATTTGTGTTTGCAAGTTTTGAGCTTGATGAAGATGTCTTGGAGGATAATAGGATATCTTGGTTGAGACTTGGAATTTATAGAAGATATCTTTGGATTAGAGAAGATGTCTTATCAAAAGTGCAATATTCTCTAAGAATACATCTTGCACAAGATGTCTCCTACCAAAAGGAGACATCTTATCCATGAAGGAGATGTCTTTCCTACATAGGAGACATCTTCCTTGCAAGTTGAGTTTTGGTGGAAGATGTTTTTCCAAGGCCATAGATGACCCATACAACTATGAAAACTTCCAGATTTAGCCATTCCAAATCAAGAAATAGCTGAGGAGAAGGTGAGAAGAAAATGGAAATAACTTAATAACCTCAAGTTAAGTTGAGAAATGGTTTCTAGGTTTCTTATCTTCCTATTATTCATAAGTATTAATGTAATTCATAATTATTGGTGCCATGAGTGAGATAGAAAGCTCTTGAGTATGGAGAGCTTAGCATGAGAGGGTGTAAGAGCATAGTAAGTGAGTGCAATTGATGATTGTAGCTCTAATATTAATTATGTGATGTGTTGACCTATGTGTTCTAGTCTCTTGTATCTTACTTATGAGTTAAGATCTCAGTTCTAGTTTGATAAGAGATTCTTTATTGGTTGTGTCTTCAATTGAGAACAACTGTTGTGTGGTTGTAGAGCCTCAAGCTCTACAATATCATTTGATTCTAAAAGATTTTGAATGTTTGTGGATTTTGGAAACCTTGTTGTAATCTTCTAATTAAATATTTGAAGATAGCTAGTTTTCTCATTTTCTAGTTGATGGGACATGATATTGCGTCGACACCTGCGATATCGCATACACGATATCGCAACCCATCGCCTTGTCTATAAATAAGAGGCAGCTTTCTCTTGTAAGATCATCTAGATCTAGACCCTTAGCTAAACTCTGGTAGTTTTACCATTCCAGAGATAGAATAATTTCCATGTGCCTGTAGTAGGAGTCTCAAAGTGAACAGATCTTTATTCGAGCAAATTATACCTGAGCACATATTTGTGTATGGAAATAAAGACGAACTTTCTGATAAACCTTGCAGCATGTGGACTAAACTAAATAGGAATTAATTAATGTTAAATGAGTAATTTCTTTCTTAGATAATTAATCTCTCTCAACCCTTAACTCTCCTAGTTAAGTGCATTCAGTACGACTACTTTGAGCACGTGTGCTACACTTGGTAACCCAGTAATGAATAGCATTTGGTAATCCCAATAGCATTGCACTGGTTCAGGGTGTGTATGACAAGTGGGAACAAATACTGATGCTAGGACGATTAAAGATTAGTTAGTGAAAGTTAGTTACTTAGTCTCTTCACCCTTTCCTCTCTTAGCATAGGTGATAAAAAGATAAAAGACATAAAAATCATACACCTCAAACTTACTTAACCATACAACCGTGACAATACAAGTAAGTTTGGGAAGACAACGATTGATTAACCTTAAGTGTTCCATAAGGCGCATAAGCACTTAGTCCTTGGAGTTTGACCAGATCATGCGTGAGACGCTCGTATTCGTATGGTTGAGTGTAGGGGTACCTTGCCACTCATCATTGGTGCCGTTGCCGAGGACTTAGTTGTTTGTGCGCTAGGTAGAACATAGGAAATCATTCACATTATTGGGAGTTTAAATGAACCCTTAGGGCTAATCAAGAAAAAAATAAGATAACGGTAAATAGCATACCAAATAAGACAAAAATGTCTTCTTCTCCACACAAAAGCACTTCACCGCCTAGTACCAACACTAGAGAAAGTCGGTGGCACAACATACATAGCCAAAATCCACCAATTCCTTAACAATTCAGTGTGGTATATGTTCATCACGATGAATATATACCTAACTTTACCTTTGTCTTCCATCAAGATGAACAACTGTGTTGGAGAGACTTGGAGGATAACATAGTGTTTCCTCCAGATAGAGCAGCCCCCAACATGCTCCTTCGTGCCCTTGCACGAATAGGCATGTCAAAATTATATGCTGAGTACATTGCATGTGATTACAACACAAAGGACTGCCATCCCATAGAAGCGCAATGTCAACGGGACTCACAACAAGAGAGTTACCACACATCGTTGAAGGGCAAAGGCCCCCATAACGCTCCATCCATCTTAAACGAAATTGAGGGTGGTGAACCTGTTTTCATAGGTTCTCCACAAAATGATGTTCCCCCTCCTAACGAAGGTCAAGAGGTGGTGTATCAGAACCTGGACTCCACGATTCACAATCTTGGTTCTGATCCCATGAACACCAAGTGTTCAACAAGGGAAGACAAACACATGACAAGGGTGAGCATTCTGATCTTCATCATGATCGGAACCGGGACCACCAAAGAGAAGGTAGGGAACATCATCATGGCGATGGTTCTCCTTCTTCTTCCCCTTCATCACCACATTCACCCTCTCCTTCTACATCAGGATGTAGTCATAAAGAGCCTAACAGTAAGGATAAGGGTAAACATAGTGAGAAACCTCAACGAGAGAGTCGAGAAAGAGGATGAGGGCACTCTAGAGAGTCAAGGAATGGAAGAAGGGAATGTAGGGAACCGCATAGACATCACAAATGCCATGAAAGAAATGACCATGATGAACCCCTACTTGCAACCCGAAGCATGTTAGACATCACAGAGGCCATTAGAATACCTACAAGGCACCAAAAAGATAGCCGAATCAAGAGACTAGACATGAATAATATCTCACGATTTAAGGGGGGATACAACGCTGATCTGCAAAACCACTTACAGGCATTTCATGATGCCTATGCCTTGCAGAACATTGAAAACAAGTGGCAAAAGTTAAAGTTGTTCCCAAGGACACTCATAAAAGAAGCAGAAAGCTGGTACCGGTCCTTAGAACCGGAATCCATTCGAAGGTGGAGTACGATGCTAGAATTGTTTAACGATAAATATCAAACGTACTCCCGAGTGTCCAACTTGCAAAAACAGATCAAAGGATGGAAGCAGGGTAATCACAAACCCTTGGATGCTGCCATGGACCAATATTATGCTTTGCTACATCGTTGCCCGGGCCATGGTTACGCACAACGGGATCAACTATGCCATCTCGTAGATGGGCTAAAACATGAAACCAGAACTCTTGGGACATGTGCCCAAGGGAGATTATCTGAACTTAGGTCCCATGAGGTTCATAGATTATTGGAGCAAGTAGCTAAGGAAGAAGGAGAGCTCCGTAAGAGAGAAAGTGTAGAAGAGTATAACCGTGATCCTTCCCTTCGAAAGAGGGGAGTGAGATTCTGTGAGGAGGATGAGTCACCACTCGAAGAGTTGGTGAGTAGGAAAACCTTGCCACTTTAGAAATTAACAACGAAAGTATTGGCTAAGGTAGATCAGATGTGGGATTCCTTAGATAGCAGATTTGAAACCATTTTAAAAATCGTAGAGGAGTCTAAGGAGTGAAGTAGTGATCATGATAAGAAAAAGAACAGGGATTTGGACCATGCACATAACAAAGGTAAGGGTAAAATAACTATCAATGAAGAGGTTGTGGATTCTGATACAGACAATGACGATGGATGTGAGATATGCCAGTATGACCATCCTAAGGGATGTTGCCCAATAATCTCACATCTGCAAGAGTCTGGGGTGTATGCACTTAACCCACGACTTAACAAACGGCAAGCACCCTGAAGGTTACCTTATTCCCAAGGTAACCCAAGGTAGTTCCACCAACCCTTAACGTATTATCCAAGTGGAACTCTGCCAAAACCTATCGAGCAATACCCACAATCATGGGGGATGCCACCACCAAGGAAACAATACCCTTACCGGCAACCAAAACCATATGGCTACTACGTGCATAAGCTAATCTCTCAACATGACTCTGTTGGTCGTGTCACACCACCATGTCACTACCAAGCTTGGGAGTATTATAGAAATCCTTCTCCTAGGAGAGACACACCACATGCATACCGTCCACCGAATCCATCTGCAACTCTCACATCAATAGCTCCATTACCACCCACTCGAGCAATGCAAGGGGAACTCCCCACTCAACTGCAATAACGCAATGCTACAAGAGCTGTAAACCTCCAACCCGCTATTGGTTCTGACAACCATACAAAGAGAAGACCTTTCTTCAAAACCAACAACCCAAACAAGCTCTCACAACCACAAGCAGTTGAGCCTCAGAACATTCCTCCATCAAATAAGGCTTCGGAGCTCCCTTCAAACCAACAACAGAGCTCAACGCATACGGTTATGTTAACACATACCGTCACTGACTGGATCAAGGAAGGCCACCTTCCCAAGAAATTCTCTGATCCTAGAAGTCCCTTAATCTACCTCCAATTCACTAGGAATGAACCACATAAATCTCTTCTTGACTCAGGTTCTAGAGTCAACTTAATATCACAGGAAATGTATAAAGCCTAGAACCTACCTCCACTAAAGAAGAGCAATATTCGCTTAGAGCTGGCTGACCAGTCCATCACCGTTCCTTTGGGATTGGTGGAAAACATTGTTACCACTATGTGTGGTTGGTCATACCCAGCTGGTTTCCTAGTGATACAAGTCAACAATGAAAAAGGGGACTTTCCAATAATAATGGGAAGGGCATGGCTAACTACCGTTAATGCATGCCTAGGAATTTGTAATCTTTCCTTGGAAATATCTAAGGAAAACACTTATGGAAAGATCAAGAAGAAGAAAGTTCCATGCATCACATACAGTGATACAGAGGGTGATGGTGTACAGGGATGTTCAACATTGCCTACATGTGACCGATGTGCACCAGAGGTTAACATACAAAGGTGCTTGTATGTAGCAACCACATAATAAGAAAACACCCAGTGGTTGACAGCTAATCAAGAGAGCAACTCACCAATATGCATGGAACTAACTGGGGGACCAACGTGCACTCATGTCAAAAGCATAGATACATTGGAGCAAGAATGTCGCCAACTCCTAACCCTTAGCCTGAAAACATTAATTAGGAGAAGTTGGACACTTCTAAAAAATTCAAACAAGCAATCACTATTTCGAATCTCTCCCTTTCAATTCATTCATGGGGGAGATGGCCACCTATGCTGATCATTTGAAGCCCTCAGTTTCTTTTTAAGTTTTTGTTTTTCTTACTTTTTTTTTGCAACATCATTCATACTTTTTGGTTTATTTGTGTGTTTGCTTATTTTTTTTTCTGATTTGTCACCTAATAAGTGCTCCATGGTAGTATGAACTGTGTTCCATTGATTGCTAATGTTTGGTTTTTACCTTTGAGTTATAATGTTGATACTAAGGTATGGTTTTTTTGATATAGCAGGCAATGAGACCACGTTATCCATGCATCCATGAATTTCTATGGTCTCTCTTAGCTTGGAACTGTATAGCCCCCTTCCTTAAACAATAAGAACTATCAATGAATCAATGACTGGGCATTTCTCAAACTAAAGAAGGACTCAAGGACTGAAAAGGGTGTGACTTCAAGGGAACTTGATGCATTTATGCTAGCCATTCTCTTGGGTGCTTGGATGTTTTCTTCTTGAGTCTCCCGTACCATTCCAACACTGCTCCATTATCGGGAAGCTAAGCTAATAAAAATAATAAGTCTTTGCATGGTGTGGTTCTCATGCAAAAAAAAAATAGTGAGAATTCAAAGCACACCCCTTAGACGAAATAATCATTTGGGCTACAAGCACTGGTTATGGAACTGAATAAACATGTTCCCTCTAACTAAGGCCCTTCTCGCTTCCTATGTTCTCCTTTTTCGTCTCGTCGGAATGGTGGTGACTCTTTGGTGAAAGCATTTTTGTTACTTCAAGTGGATGGATTGGCCAAGTGCATTAATGCAAAGTCACTGAATGTGGTTGGTTTGAGGCTAGATTTGGAACAAGAACTACTCAGTCACATTAATCATAACTACATAAGGGGTTGTACACCACCTTGTTCTTGAGAGTCCATTCCATTCTTTTCTTTCCATCCTTCTTTCTCCATTTATCACCTCATTGCCTGTTGTATCCATAGTCCATATTTTGGTTGATGCATTGTTTTCTTTTTGGTAAATTATTGTGGTTAAGATTTTAACTCTTGCTTCCAAATGACATTTCTAGGGCCTACGAACTCTTTAAATGTGGGATTGTCAGGGCATTAAGGACATGAGCCTACTTTGGGGAGGATCCACTAGCATTCCTATTTGGTGCATCCATTAATTTCTTTCCCCTAAACATTTTTACAATCAACATCTATTTTGTTCATCTCCATCTTTAACATCCATTTTATCGGTGTGGCTGTTGTTTCTTTTTATCCTTCTTTCTTATTCCTTCTCTTTTTCCATTCTATCGCTACCAGAGGTTCGCTCTCAGTCATGGGGGTCCTAGTCCAATTTTTTCGATTTTCTTCTAACCCCTACACCTCGAGTAGTCACCAATATTATATCTCTAGATCTGCACTGGCCATATCACAACTTAGCCAAGGGACCTTACACTGAGGAAATGTATTAACTGCATTGTGATTCATTTATCCTTGCTAATATCATACTGTGTTGTGTGTGTAGATGGCAATCATACAACAACGGATTGGATCTGAATGAAACACTTGGAATGGACAGGCGTTGAAGCAGTTATGCAAGGAATAAGATCGGTAGCACGCTTACAGATAAACAACGAAAGGTACAATCTTGGTGTTGGCAACAACAAACTTCTTCTTTTCTCTCTCTCTTCTCTCTTCTCTCTCAGCTGCCAAATAAGGCTGGAGGTCAAATGTGTATAGTGTTCACTCTTGTTGTCATGAACACTATGTTTGCCATGTTTTGTAATGATGATCCGTTCACATGTCACCCCATCTACCATTAGTGTCATTCAAGTCAATAATCCCATACCTTCTCAATATTTTGTAAGGAACTCGAGGATGAGTTTTCATTCAGTCATGGGGGTATGATGGGACGCAATATTGCATGGGCTACAATATCGCGTACTCGATATCGCATCAGCGATATCGCAGCCCATCGCCTTGTCTATAAATAAGAGGCAACTTTCCCTTGTAAGATCATCTAGATCTAGACCCTTAGCTAAACTATGGCAGTTTTACCATTCTAAAGATAGAATAATTTCCATGTGCTCGCAGTAGGAGTCTCAAAGTGAACGGATCTTTATTCGAGCAAATTGTACCTAAGCACACATTTATGTACAGAAATAAAGATGAACTTTCTGATAGACTTTGCAGTATGTGGACTAAGCTAAATAGGAATTAATTAATGTTAAATGCATAATTTCTTTCTTAGATAATTAATCTCTCTCAACCCTTAACTCTCCGAGTTAAGTGCATTCAGTACGACCGCTTCGAGCACGTGTGCTGCATTTGGTAACCCAGTAACGAATAGCATTTGGAAATCCCAGTAACATTGCACTTGTTCAGGGTGTGTACGGCAAGTGGGAATGGATACTAATGCTAGGACGATTAAAGCTTAGTTAGTGAAAGTTAGTTACTTAGTCTCTTCACCCTTTCCTCTCTTACCATAGGCGATAAAAAGATCAAATACATAAAAATCATACACATCAGACTTACTTAACCATACAACCATGACAATACAAGTAAGTTTGGGAAGACAACGATTGATTAACCTTAAGTGTTCCATAAGGCACGTAAGCACTTAGTCCTTGGAGTTCAACCAAATCGCATGTGAGATGCTCGTATTCATATGGTTGAGTGTAGGGGTGCCTCGCCACTCATCACTAGTAAATTAATTGTCTTAGCATAATATATAAATTTAGTATTGGAAGAAGATTAATTATTAAAGTGAACTTGCTCTAACAATATTAATTTATAAAGTTCTAATTGGCCTATATGTCTTAGGGGTAAATATTATTAAAGAAAACTTCGAATATATGAGGTAATGAGCTTGTATATAAGCATAGAGAAAATTAAAAAAACATTTACAATTATTAAAAATGAAGTGAGAGAGAATCTATAGGAAGAATGAAGAGATATGATATAAGAAGACAACATTTCCTCACTGAGCACACAAGTTTAAACTATTAATAATGCCAACATTTGTAATCACTCATGCATTAGCTTCAACAAAAAGATTCTCAAACACCTTAATTAATTTCATTAAAATCATATTCCCAAATATAACTAGTAATAAAATGTCATTCAATCATATCACATGCTTTAACATAATTAAACTTTAAAATGCAATGTCTAAATTAGAATCCTTAGTCCATTACATACCCTTCTAAGAAGTAACAACATTATCAAAATATGCAACATTAAAAGTAATGATTTTTCATTGGAGTAATTAATTAAGGAGTAATTGATTTTAATGTTAGACCAAGACATTTGACCATGATTTTATATACAAAATTCAAAAGAGTAAAAAGATGTTAATTACCAATCCAATAAAGACTTCCTTCCTTAAAAATAAGTCAAATGATACCTCTATTCAATTCTTAATCAAGTGAATGTTGTTTAATGAATTGAATAAAAATACAAAAACAATTTATAATAACAAGGTCCCAAATATTTTTAAAATTTTTTATAGAAATTATATCAAACCTAATGCTTTATCATTGGCCAAGCTAAATACTACATCTTTAATTTCAAAAAGAAAGAGAGCTTGCATAGGAAGATAATTATGATATTTAAGAATAATTTTTGGTAAATGATCTAAATTAGAAAGAAAATCATCATGATCAAAACTTTCTAAAGTAAATATACAATGATAATGTCTCTTAAAAAAACCATTGAAAATATTAGGAACAGAAGTAGTATGCCCATCAATTTCTAGAGAATCAATAACAAATGAATTAGTTTTACCTTTGAAGAATATAAAAAATTCCTTACATGGTTCTTCCTCTACTTTCAACAAGGAAGGATGATTCATAATGAGCATTTTTTTCATTATTCATATACCATGTATATTCAACAAAGAAAACATAATCAAGTTACTATTAAAGATTAGTATTAAAGGAATCATTTCGAATAGTGTTGATTTGCTGGATATCATCATAAAATAAATTCCAAATCTCCATTCATCTCTTAGCAAAGTGCTTACCCAAGCAACAAGAAAAGTTTTTAAGATGTTGTATGACACATAGCCACCAATAAATTCAACTATAATAATTAATGGCTTTCATTTCAGCATTCTAGAAAGATTTAAAAATATGTTTCTTAAATGAAGAAAGAAATAAAGTTGCACTAATCCAAAAAATCTTATAACATTAATATAGAGATTTAAAACCAAAAATAAAATTAAGAGAAATAGAAATATGATTTACTAGTGTCACATATTTATAAATTTTTATTGTTCTCTTACAACACCAAGAAGAGTATTTGAAAAAATATGATCAATTTATCTTTCAAAAATTTAGTTATTACCTTCTTGCAAATTAAACGAAGTAAACCAATCATCATGTTAAGCATAAAATCTAGTAGCATTATATAAGCAAAATTATTCCTCAAGATCACAACTAATAGAGAGCTCATAATTTGAAAGCTAAGAATAAGCTTTATCAATTTTGTTATAAGAATTTTTCAACATATTAAAATCACCATAAAAAATTCAAGTAATGTTTGATAAAATTTGATGAGTAAATTGCCAAAGAGAAATTACAAAGAGTGGTATCTAAAGCACCTTGAAGAACTACCTAGACTACTAAATTATTTTTTCTTGAAGAGATAATTTTATTAGATACAAAATTATTGATAATAAAAGTTGAACCAACTTGAATTATATTATGATTAGTACATTACACTGTAGAATTATGAAAAAACATTGTTACCAATCATGACTATATTTAAATTCGACATTTTATTTTATCAAAGAAGGAAATTAAATCAAAAAATACATGTTGTATCCCAAGCAAATTTTTAGAAATTTTCATTTAAAGTTTATTAACAAGGTCTTGGATATTCGATGAGAGAATCAACATTGGGTAGATTGAAGGAGTTTGCTTCCCTATTAATAGAACCAACATCCTCGCATAACATAACTCCATCTACTACCAAAAAATTTATTAAAAATGAAATATCTTGAAAATGTTGATCATTATGAAGATTTGACATGTATTCTTTAAGAGATGAATTTTTTCAATGTTTTTGTTTTGCAAAACCATTTCAAAATCATCTAAATGAATAATAGATTTGTGTAAGATCTTAGGAAAATATATGTATTTTTTCTTATTAAAGAATTCTTTGGAACTAAACTTTCTAGAACCTTTCTAAAGGCATATTTTGATAACTGATGAGTGGCGAGGTACCCCTACACTCAACCATACGAATACGAGCGTGCATGCGCGATCCGGTCGAACTCCGCAGACTAAATGCCTTAACACCACAAGAAACACTTGGGGTTAATCATTCATTGTCTTCCCAGTCTTGCTTGTAAGTGTCACGGTGTATGGTTAAGCAAGTTTGAGGTATGTGATTTTTTTGGTATTTTCAGTTTTATCTCCTATGCTATGAGAGGAAGGGTTGAGAAACTAACTAACTCTAACTAATGTCCTAAGTCTAAATTAACTAGCGTCAGCATCCGTTCCCACTTACCGGACACACCCTGAACTATGCAACTGTGGCTTACCAAACGCTAATTATTACTGGGATCACCACACGTAACACAAGTGCTCTAAGTGGTCATACTGAGGCACCTATTTAGCTTAAGTGTGATAAGCAGCTGATTCCTTAGCTAGCCATACACACCCGTGGGTGCTCGTAACTAAGTCGTACTTATCACACGTTCTAGCCTAGCGATGAGCAGCCGATTCCTTAACTAGCCGTACACATTGGACTACCACTGGGATTACCAAGCACAGATCTTGGAATATGCTACTGGGTTACCAAGCAGCCAATGTTCGTAGTTAAGTCATACTCACGCGTTGCGACAAGCAGCCGATTCCTTGAGTAGCCGTACACATCCGTAGATGCTAGTAATCAAGTCGTACTTGTACGCACTAGGAAAGCAGTAAATAAATAACAAGAATAAATAAAACTACGTGCTGCAAGGTTTATCCAATCAAGTTTGTCTTTATTGCCGTACACAACTTGGGTTCAGGTTACAAGCTGCTCGAACAAAGAGCCGTTCACTCTAGGACTCCTATTGTGGGCACATGGGAAAAATTCTAACTCTGGAGTGATCAATCTGCCAGAGCTTCGCTACTTCTAGCCAGGATTCCAAAATAAGGGGAGTGCCACCTCTTATTTATAGATATGGTGGCGGACCGCGATATTGCATACGCGATATCACAGGGAAAGACGCGATATCGCAGCAGCCGTGATATCGTGGCACTGTGCATGTCGCGTCTCATCATACCCCCA
>MNCI01034666.1:5473-24606 GCA_015680685.1 Gnetum montanum
TTAAATCGAGCCTGGGTAGTTGGTTCTCTTTACGATGCCTACGTGAGATTCGAACAACCTCTTGTATTTGCGTTAAGCCTGTAGTGGCCAGTGGGGGTTCATCGTCATCTTGTAAGTTAGGCTTTCATGCATTGGAATGACTTTTTTTTTGTTCATTCTTATAGGAAACTCCTACTTCAGGTTGTATACTCCAATCTTCATCGTTATATAGTTCGTTGGTTCTCCAATGAACTTCCTCACTAAGTGTGGCATTATTATCATCTTGTCGGAGAGACATTGTTGTGTGTGAATTTATGTGTCTTTTATAATTACTTCTTCTTTCTAAGAGATATATCATTAAGTTCTTTACAGTGACCTTGTATGATATAACTAATCTAGATAACTAGCACCATCCCCGACAATGGCGCCTATGATGAGTGGCGAGGTACCCCTACACTCAACCATACGAATACGAGTGTGTACGCGCGATCTGGTCGAACTCTGCAAATGGACTAGTTGTGGCACCTAGATAGTTAGCCTTAGGTCGCAGTTCGCTATCTTCCCACTTGGACTAGTATTGCATATGTCACGTATGGTTTAGTCCAGATGAGGTGTATGATGTGTTTCTAATTCTAACGCTACTTCTGAAGGCAATGGAAAAGAATATTAACTAAACTAAACTAGGAGGAAAAGGGTAAGAAAATCTAATCTAGCCTAAGTGTGATGAGCAACCGATTCGTTGATCAACCGTACACATCTTGGACTTCGTGCATGACTACCATTGGGACTACCAAGCGTAGCTCCTAGGTACTCCACTGGGATTACCAAATGCAGATCCCAAATATGCCACTGGGTTACTAAGCGTAGATCCTGGATACGCCACTGGGCTACCAAGTAGTCACACTTAAATGATCGTAATCAAGTCGTACTCGTTCCGCTTCTAGGAGTTTAAGGGTGAGAGACAAATCGTGATGAGCAACTGATTCCTTGACTAGCCGTACACATCCGTAGATGCTCGTAGTTAAGTCGTACTCACACCGCACTATGAAAGCAATAAATAACATTAAATAAATAACAAATAAATAAACTAAGTGAATGCTACAATGATGAAGTAATCTTGATCTTTATTGTCGGTCAGGTGCGTGTCCAAGTATAGCACACTCGAATAAAGACACCATACGATTACATTCACCACACTGCGGGCAGACATGGGAAACAATCTAACTCTAGAGGGATTAAATTGCCAGAGCTTCACTACTCTAAACTGGGATGTCGAAAAAGGGAGAGCTGCATCTTATTTATACATATGGTAGCGGACTACGATATTGTGTACGTGATATCGTAGGGAAGATGCGATATCACGTACGTGATATCGCGGGGGGATACGATATCGTGGCAGACGCGATATCACGGCCTATGCGAATCGCGTCTCATCACCAATATTCCAACGTTAGTATGACATAGCATTTAATAAATATATAAATTAAAATATCATAAAAATATATATATATAATAATAAAGTAAAATACATACCTTCTTGTGGTAATACAAAGTGGATCCTCTTCGCTCTTAGTGGCCTCACCTCTCGAGTAGGCTCCGTTGGGCGCTCAAATCTCTTCACCTTCACCTTGGATCTCCTGACAGTTTCACGAATCAAATGTTTAGCCCCTTTAATAGACGTGTGTAGTCTAGGTGGTTCCAATCCCAAGCTATCACAAAAATGATGGGAATGACTAGCTGCACCCCTAGTAGTAATAGACACTGATTCTTCAATACCTTCGGGTGGGTCTTAAGATCTAGCGATGTCAAAAAAATGGTGAACCCAAGGATGAGATAGCTATGAATGATCCCTCAATACATAACGGTTATCTCCATAAACTACTAAAAACTCTGTAAACCTATGAAGATAACTTGCGAAGAAGGAAAATGTGAAATGGGACTTGGCATTGATGTTTGCGTGTAATCTAACAATCTCCCCATGTAGGCCAGACCCAAGAAATTATGCCCAATTATAACACATGCTTGTCTTTAGGATTGCATGTATGATATGTGTAGACTCGATCCCAAGGTTTCTCCCTTGAGAAAGAGATTTAGGGAATGCCCATGCCCGAAAGAGGGGGTACAAGAAGTTCACCTCCATTGCTTTGGTATCATTTTGCATGGTAAAATCTTTGGGACCCTGAGACATGCCTAACCACTCTTCAAGCTCCTTTATGACCTAGTTTTCTTTAGTTTCTTTCTCTATGTCCGCCCTAGCACCATCCATGGGCACGCCAAAGAGATCGGAAAGGAACTTAGCAGTCAAATGGAAGGACACCTTGACTCCTCGAACCCACATAGTAAAGTGAGAAGCATCATCGCTAAAAGAATCAACAATGGTAACCATTTTTGTCGCTAGAACATTAGGAGTCAGAGCATGAACAAGTCCATCAAACCAAACCAGGTAAGACAATTGATTATTAACTCAGAAGCCTTCGTCTACAACCATTGTTGTGACTGTTCTATCTCTCCATATTTCATAAAGAGAGTGGCCTCAGTATGCTCTGTTATGATAGTAACTTCATCAGAGGAGATGACCGTTGTAGGAAAAACATAGAGTGAAAGGTTAAAAGCATAGTAGGCAGGTTAGGTGCAAGATCAACCCTCTGAGGAAGAATTGGTCCATTAGAGGACCAATCCTCATGCAACCAACCATGAACTTGATAGTGCTCAAAAGCCCTTGAGAATTGCCTAGGATAGTCAACAATGGTAGCTCTTGTCTGGTCTAGTACTATAGCATGAAGGATGGGGCCTACCATGAATGTCTCCAACACTGTGCATGTTAAGGCAAGCCCACCATCATCATCACACATCCCATGCTCATCAAAACGTGGCCTACATAGAAGAACAACATTTACACTTAGATAATGACATAATTTTAAAAGAATCAAGAAATTAAAGCAACACACAAAAGAGCATACATGTCCACCCTATACACTATCCCTGGTGGGTTTTGGAACAACGTGTGAACACAGAAAGCTAGAAAAAGTGTGTTGCTGCTATTATAATGGGTAAAAGCATACAGTTCCCATACATGAGTCAAGGGATGAGTAGACCTAGGACCTCAGGAGGGCCTCCTTCAACTATAAAAGTCTGTTGTCTATGTTAGAAATGAAGGAAAACATGTCTTGTGTAGATCTAGGCAACATTGTTTCAATGATATCATGGGTCAACTGCTCACTTAAATGATACCATATAACTACGCTAAAACTTTGCAAGATGAATGACAAAAATGAACCAACATTAGGACGGAACCATATCACATAAGGCCCAATATGCATGTCATAAGGAGGTATGTCCAGTCTAAAGGGGCCAAACCAAGCAAGTACAACAATGAGCTCAACCACAAGAAGGGAAGGTTTAGGTCCCCTGCATACAGCCAAAACCTTAGGTAAGTAAAGAATCCGAGTGCTCAAAATAATATGTGATCATATAAATTGAATACATAAATAATATTTAAATACGTGGCCTCACCCCATTAGACAAGGACATCAATATCTATTTGATGTATTTAATGCTTGCTGGGGGTACATTAAAATTTTTCACAAAATAGTTTATTGCAAGCAACATAAAATCAAAATGCAAGTATACCAACACTGGTTCATCTCATAGTAGACACTACACTTAGTAAGAATTGGAATTGCCATGGCCTGTATACAAGCCAATTAGGGAAAAACTATGAAAAAAAAAGAAAAGAAATCCCAACAAAGGGAAACGCCACCCACAGGAAGCCCATCTCAAGGCTAAGAACACTCACGTTACTCGCACCCTGCATACTCATGCTGCAGTGCCTAGCATGCTCACGCTAGGCATGCTCAGGCACTCATGCTGGGCATGCCTGGAGCTCATGCTGGGCCTGTTCTTGGTGCTCACGATGGGGTTTCCTCCTAGAGCTCACGCTAGGCCTGTTCTTGGTGCTCACGATGGGGTTTCCTCCTGGAGCTCACGCTGGGCCTATTCCTGGCACTCACACTGGGGTTTCCTCCTGGAGCTCATGCTGGGCTGCCTTGCAGCTCACGTTGCCCTACAGTCACATTGCCCTATAGCTCACACTACCCTGGGTGCTCACGTTGGGTTTATGTCAATCTGCTCATGTTAGAACCTACCCTGCAATGCATGTTAGGTGCATCCCTAACACTCACATTGGGGCCTACCCTACAACGCACTCACGCTGTGCTTGTTCCTAGGAACTCACACTATGCCTATTCCTAGGAACTCCCACCGTGCCTATTCCTAGGAACTCACGCTGCTTGTTCCCAAGAACTCATGCTACTTGTTCCTAGGAACTCACGCTGCTTGTTCCCAGGAACTCATGCTGTGCCTATGCCCAAGAAACTCATGCTGCCTATTCCCTACAACTCACGTTGGGGTTTTCCCCTAACACTCATGCTAAAGCTCGCTTATTTGCAAAATGTAAACTGGCCCATATCCAATTATGCACAACTAGAGGAAAAAAGAAAAATAGAAAAATCAACCAAAATACAGCAAGCCATAAACCCCAGTACAATCCCCAATGTCCCAAAATGCAGCGGAAAAACCCAAAATCATACTAAAAATACAGCAAAAAATGGCGGCCATCAGAGACCATGTTGCCCTAACTAACGTTGTGCACAAAATACTGGAGGGAAACAAGAAGAAACAGACCTGCGTAGAGCTCCATCCCATGTTGGAATTCTGGCTTGGGGGAGACACTGAAGTAGCTCTTCACTCTCCTCCATGAATGCCAGATTCACTTGCCTCTTTCCTTTACCTCAGCTTGCTTTCCCTTTGCCCTTTATGGTTGCCCTACAACTCACGCTGCAACTCATGCAAACACTCACGCTGCACTCTCTAGCTTGGTCACACTGCAACTCAACACCCACGAGCTCACGCTATCACAAGTGACACCCTAATACCTCAAAACCCCTTTTTAACCCCCATGTTCACTCTCAATTTAGTTTATTTGTTTATTCTATTTTATTTTTATCTTTATTTTTATTTATTTAATTTACCATGTTTCATGTTTAATTTTTGTCTTCATGTCATTACTTTTGTCATCTTTGTTTTATTCTTGCATTCCTCTTTATTTTATTCTCGTGGAATAAGGAAAAAATATTAAAGATTGCCAAAACAAAAAATAAAAAGGGAGGGGAGAAAGGTTAAAATCAAGACAACATGATAGAAAAAAATATATAAAAATATACATAGTGGCATGCATAAAATCCATAAGACTATAAAATCCCATAAAATTATTGCTCACACGAAACATAGAAATTAAAAATATTTCATACACATCCATAACACAAAATTACATGAATATTAGTGGCCCAGTATGGCCTAAAACTACCATGTGGCCTAGGTATGACACTAAACTACCACTACATTCCGCAATTTCATTAGTACATAGATTAATTTCCCGATGCTTGTTTACATTTGACAACTCCTTCATCAAGTAAATGTCACTTACTTCGTCCCTAGTTTAAATTGGCATGAGCAAGCACATGGCCACCAAGAATATATTTTCAACATTATCTCTTAGTGGACCACATGGGGAAGTAAAAAGGAAAATTGATCTAGAATCCTTGGATCTGGACCCATTTGCTTATACTAATTTAATAGCCTCCACTCAAGAAACATCAAACTGGCCTAGAAATGTGGCTAAGAATTTAGATCTAGAGGCTGATAATATCACTGAAGATCCTCTTGTTGAAGTCCCCATTACTACATCCAATGGTGAAACTAGAACATTGAAATTAAGTGCCCAACTGGTCTCACAACTTTTCAATGACATCACTCGAGTCTTGAAAGATAATATGAAAACATTTGCATGGTCATACACCGACATGCCAGGGCTGGACCCTTGAAACATCCAACATAACATTATTCTTGACGCAAAAGTCAAACTGGTGAAGCAAAAGGTACGAAAAGTTAGACCCAAGGTAGCATTAGTAATCCACGAGGAAATCACAAAGCTCTACCAAGTTGGTTTCATCTGATCCATTGAATATTCTGACTGGGTATCAAACATTGTTGTAGTCCCTAAGAAGAATGGTAGTATACACATATGCATTGACTTCCATGATCTTAACATAGCCACTATAAAGGATGACTTCCCGCTACCTAGTATTGATTAACTTATTGACACAACTACTGGGCATGCACTGTTATCCTTTATGGATGAATTTTCAAGATACAACCAAATAAGAATCAACCTAGAACATCAACTCAAGACAACCTTTATGACACCTTGGGGCACATTCTGCTATACGATGATGTTGTTCGGTCTTAAAAATGTAGGCGCTACATATCAACAAGCAATGACATATATATTTAGTGATTACATGCTCAATTTGCTCAATGATTTCGTTGATGGCATCGTGGTTAAATATAAAATAACCGAACAACATGCAAGAGATCTAGATTTAGTGCTTAAATGTTGTCTCAAACATGACCTCAGACTCAATCCAAAGAAGTGTGTCTTTGATGTCAAAACAAGAAAAATGCTTGGCTTCATAGTCTTTGAAAAAGGGATATGAGTAGACCCTAACAAGGTTAAGGCAATAATTAACATGCAACCACAAAAAATCCTTACCGAACTACGTGGTTTGCAGGGTAGGCTGCAATTCATTAGACGCTTTATCGCAAAACTGACAGAGAAGCTGAGTCCCATGCAACACCTTCTACAAAAGAATGTACATTTTCAATGGACTCAATAGTGCCAGGAAGCATTTGAGAACATAAAGCAAGAGTTGGCCCAACTGCTGATAGTTTATCCCCCATAGAGTGATAAACCCTTCTACATCTACCTTACAACCTCTGATTCTTGCATTGCATCGATGCTTTGCCAAAAACATAAAGATGGAATCGAGATCCCCGTTTATTACTTAAGCCATGCTCTAATAGCCTATGAATAATGATACAAAAACATAGAGAAATTATGCCTTACCCTTGTCTTCTCCTTGAAGAAATGGTAGCATTATCTCTTCCATAATCAAGTCTACATCATTTGCAAGAATAATGTGCTCCACACCATCACCAAAAACATTTACGAGTCAAGTAGGATAGCTAGATGGAAATCAATGATCGTGGATTGACCTAAAATATATTGTTCAATCTTCCACAAAATGTCAAGCAATAGTCACACAATTGACCATCTTGCCAACACATGACCAAGCAACGATTAACCCTAAATTCCCCGACAAGAATGTTAATAGTATAGACATCATACCTTATAACTATGAGGCAATCCTCTACTTCGATGGAGCTTAAACTTCCTAAGGGGGAAGTGCTGCGGCCATTTTAACGTACACCTCCAAAGAAATCTGACCCTTCACCTACTAATTAACCTTCCCTTGTACCAATAATGTGGTAGAATATGAAGGTCTTCTTAGAGGTGTTCTCACAGCATTATCTTCGGGGATCGCATGTCTCGTAGTTTGAGGTGATTCACAGTTAGTCATTAATCAAGTCAGGGAGGTTTACACATGTGAGGCTCTCCAATTGCGGCCATATTTTGATTTGACCAAACATTTGCCAAAACAATTAGTAGACATGAACATACAACATGTCCCTAGAAGCGAAAACACCATTGTCGATGTGCTTGCTACACTCACCCTAAACATGATACCTGAAATGTTCCATGGATTGCCTAGTTCTATAACAAATTGTGCTAAACCTATAACTGACACCCTAGATAAAATGCCCATAGCATCCGTTAGCACAACACATGCAATAGAATGGTATGATGACATAAAAGAGTACCTTCTACAAGGTGAACCTCCACAACATTTGATAAACGCTCAAAAAGATGTAGTGCAAAAACACTCTCGACAATATGCATTAATAGGAGACACATTATGTTGCAAATCCTATGAAGGGATTCTGTTGATGTGCGTTAGTAGCATCGATGGTCAAACGATTGTAGAACAAGTCCATGAAGGACTTTGTGAAGGGCACATAGCACCCAAAGCAATAGAACCAAAGGTTAGGCACTTGGGCTACTACTAGCCACACATGGAATACGATTGCTTCTCCAAGGTTAGGACATGTAACATTTGGCAAAGGCATGGTAACCTAATACATGTGCAGCCTAATGAATTATACAAAACACAAATCACATGTCCATTCCAAAGATGGGGATTAGACATCATTTGACCGATAACACCATCATCTTCTGCAGGACATAACTTCATTATCACTACTACTGAATACTTCACAAAGTGGGTGGAATCTATTCTCCTTAGGAAGACCACTTCTAAACATGTTTGCAATTTCATACTAGAAAACATCGTGACCCATTTCGGCATTCCAATGACCATTGTTACCGACAATGGGCCATAGTTCAGCAGTGCGAATACTAAATGCTTCTATGAAAGCCTAGGTATTAAACATGCATTCTCATCACCTTAATATCCATAGAGTAATGGTCAAGTAGAGGCTACAAAAAAACTTTCATCATGGTGCTTAAAAAGATGCTAAATCAGAGCAAGAGGCAATGGCATGAAAAATTAATATACACATTATAAGCATACAGAACGACACATCAAAAATCTATAGGTAAAACTCCATATAGTCTTGTATACGGATCTAAAGCTGTTTTACCTTTAGAGTTACAAGTTCCCTCATTGCGGATAGCTCTCTCAAGCCTCCTCGATGAAAGCCAAAGCAATGAATTGTGCATTGCTAACCTTGACTTGGTGGAAGAAGAACGGGTGCGAGTGCTCTATTAGATTGAGTGATACCAAAAAAAACAGCGGCAATGACACCAACACAATATGCATAAGTGCCCAATCAAAGAAGGAGACCTAGTTCTTAAGGCTGTTCGTGAACACCCAGATAAATTCTCAGCCAACTAGGAGGGTTCTTACTTAGTCACAAATGTGTACAATAACGGAGCATTCAAACTTGCTGACATGGATGGGAACGAGTTCGCTAATCCCACAAATCACCTGTACCTGAAATGGTACTATGTCTAATGAACTTGAGGTACGTAATGGTCTTGGCATCATGACCTAAAATCGATACCATAGAATGGTCCTGGGGCTATGACTGGAAACTAGCACCATAGAGCTTCATCTAGTATGACACTAAACTGCCACATTTGTCCACCATGACGTAAAAATAGCATGAAGAGTCCACTAAGGCTATAAAATGGTTTGCCTCTTTAGAGTCTGCTACGACTATAAACTAGCACTGTACCCTCTGCTACAATGCTAAACTGGCACTGTCCAAAGGGTTATGACATGAAACTAACCCACAATAGTCCGCTATGACTATAAACTAGTGACATCATTGACGACCAAGAAATACTTGAAAATATATGTTACTACAATTGGCTGTATGTGCTCCACAAAGACTTGTTGCATAATTTGTCTTATGGACCCTAATGAAGCTAATGCTGTTCATGATTCTATCTGCTTTGAAATTGCACACAATGGCTCCATCTCCTTGGTGGTATTCAAGTTTAAAGTGCTTAGGTAACTGATTCATTTGTGGTTTTCTTGTTTTCTTGGAGTTGTGTTTGCAGGATGACACACCTAAGGCGTTCGTGCATAGATGCACTTCATTATGATGACAAGGTATCACATTCTTCTTGACGCATGCAACTGGGTTAATCAATTTGTTCATAAGTACATTCCTGACTCCTGATATATTCCCTATTCCCCATCATGTTCCCCTTATCCTATTCAATTACACCCCCTTGATACATTCTACTCATCCTAAAGCTCTTGATATGTTATTGCACACTGTGATTCTCTAAGCAGTTACAACGCAAAACATAGTACATAGTACATGATACAAATGCACATGCATGAGCATGAGCACAACATTGAAAGCAAGCTCTCCCAAAAAAAATAAACAAAAAGAAAAAAAAGAACAAAAAGAAAGAAAAAGAACAAAAATATCAAAGAAAAAATGCATGGAAAAGGTCTTCATGACCCTGTTGACATCATAGACCAAAGACCATTGGCTATTCTCATATAAGCACCAGGCAGGAAGGCAATTATCTTGAAAAAATAGTTACACTCATGTCTCAAATGATCATGTTGCACATCATTGCGTGGCTTTGGCTTTTTACAATGGGCTCCCATAAATACTCTACAAGAGTCCCGTTTCTCCAAAGAACGCACGTCCTATGCCTTGGTTCTGAGTCTGCTAAACAATGGCTACTGACAAGGACTAAAAATATGGCTTTTTCAGATGAGAACATTCCTCTCCCATAATTTTGACAGCAATTATAACCCTTGATCAACTTCTGATCCCCCTTGGTTATGATCAATCCCCTTGCACCTTGAATTAAATTTCTCCAATCTCATGCACTTTTGAACATGGTGCAATGACATCTAGCTAGGGGTCGATGGATGATGCTTGGTACTTGGTTGGTCATGGTGTTTTGTACTTCTTTGTCGATGTCTCTTGGGTGGATTCCTCCAGATGTCAACAAAGAGGGGCCAATGAAACACCACAAATTTCAGCCTAACACTTTGAAATGAGAACAACTCAAAGCCTTTTGAGCTTTTGGAAGGAAAAATTTGACTAAGGCATGGAACTGACACTGGGCTTGTCAAGCTAGGCTTACCCTCAGCGTGAGAAACTCCAACGACTTCAAGATCAAGTCAAAGATGGTCCAATNGTGAGAAACTCCAACGACCTCAAGATTAAGTTAAAGATGGTCTAATCTAGGGGTGCAAGTTGTCCTCAAGGGCCACTATTATCCACTTCAAGTTTTAGCATTTGAGAGTTCAGATTTCAGGCTAGATTACACAAATTTTCCCAAGTCATGTTAAGGGCATGCTGGTGGCATGAGTATAGCATGAGTGCTAATCACGCCTAGCATGAACAAACTCCAAGAGCCTCAAAATCAAGTCAAAATGGTCTGACTTGGAAGGTGCAAGTAATCCTCAAGGTTCATTAATGACTACTTCAAGCCCTAGCCTCCAGAATCCCAAACTTCAGGTTCAAAATCATAAAATTTTGTTACTCACGCTGAGCTCCCACTGAGATCACGCTGGTAGCGTGAGTCCAGCGTGAGCTACCAAAAGTAGATCAAATCAAGACACACCCAAGCTTAGTTTTCAACATGCAGTTCATTCTCAGGGTTAACCATAGTTAGGCAACAATTGGACTCAAAGAATAGGCTTCAAAGATCAAAAATTGGTGTGAAATGTACCATTTTCATTTTACTCACACCCAGGTCATGCTGAGGTCACGTTGGGCTCACGCTAACAGCATGAGTACAACGTGAGTACTAATCAAGCCTAGTCAAAAGCTCGTCAAAAACATGCTGAGGACATGCCAAGATAAAATCAACTCATGTTGGGAACTTGTGTGAGACAGAAACGAATCAAACAACCACAGGACCACACAAATCAGCACCCTATAGTAGTCAATTCATGGATCGAGAAGTTCCAAGCGAGCTGGATTAAATTTCTCTTATTGTACACTATCATTTTTGTTGTAAATTTTCACTATTTGTGAGCTTGTCAATCTCTTATGCTCCAAATTATATCTGCTTCTCTGGGTGTAAGCTAGCTTGCGTAAGCCAACACATGCTGTAAGATACAGTGCATCCGGTCAAGAACGTAGCCTGCCCATGCATGTCCAATTCACACACAGCTATCCATCAAACACGTGTCACATGATTCATTTCCCTCTCATCTCTTAGTCATTGAACTTATCCATGAATTACACACCTGAGCCTAGCCAAACCTTATAAATACCCTATCCATTCACATAAACAGGGTTGGCAATTTTGAAAGTTGATGACTTAGGGAGCACTGACTAGCACCTTTGGACACTCGGGCGCATGTGACTCCTAGCATCCAAACACCTTTGAACACATCACCCTAGGGCTTAGCGCTTGACTTTCCATCCACACACGTAGCTACACTTTGATCGGTGCACATTCTTTTTAAGTAATACAATACAGTTCATTATTTCCTTCCCTTATATTGTTTACTTTGCTTTAAATTCATTTTCAGCTTCTGTATACGCAATCACAGTTTTAAGCTCTATTTACATTTCATACATCACCAGTTACAATAATCCCAGTGTAAGCTATGGCTTATGCTCAAGGAAGTCCTTAGTTGATTTGAGTGCAGACCATCCAAGGCACTCTACCTTCATTTTCTTTTCTAGCTTGCCCTCACACAAAGGCAGGGTCAACTGTGTCTCTTCGGCAATCTTTTGGGGTTTGTTTTTCCCTTCTAGCCTGACGTCGAAGATTTCAGTTAGCACATTATGGTGTGAAACCTTCTTGTGTCCTTGAGGGTGGTGTGTGATGAGGTGGAGTATGAGAATATCAAGGGTAGGATGGGTGGTAAGAGGTGTGAGGTGGTGATCCCTCCAAGGATGTCATGGGTTGATGGTACTCAAGAGAGTGGTAGTGGCAATTTGAAGTTGAGGAGATAGAACTAGTTGGAGAAATAGGGTGTTGAACATAATATCCATGTGGTTTCGATGGATAGGAAGGATAAGAATAATTTGGTGGTGGCCTCCCCCACGATTGTGATTATTGCCACTAGGTTGATGATAGTGTTGAGGTTGGTAATAGGTTCCCCTAGGATGGCATAGTTGGTTTGGGACTATCTATAATTACTTTGTGAAAGAGGAAATATCCTGAGCATGTGCTTTTTTACAAACTTCGAATTTAAGGCACCTGCCTAATACTCATGTAGATGCATCAAGACTAGGCAATGGCCCTTATAATGATCATATATGTAGATGTCAGATTCATCATCTTCTTCTGTGGTTGAGTCTATAGCCTCACTTTTGTCAGCCATTTTTCTTGTTTGCCAGAAAGTGTTCATAACTATTTTTTGGTTTTGTATCCTTTGTTTATTGTGGTCTCTTGGCTTGTTTTGCATGATCATCTCCTCGACCATCTTAATGAGAGTTGTAACATTTTCATATATTCATTTTGACATCCTATTAAACTTTACTTCAAGTTCATCAATAGACTTTTATATCGGCAAGGTTTGTTACAAAATCACCTTATCAAGAATGGTTTCTTTCTCCGTACCAAAGATATGAACCTTCTTCTATTGAAGAGTTGGCTCCTAGTGATATTTCTTGACATTCTACCATTTACATATCTTTCCTTCTTCTTTTGCCACAAGCTCGATTAGCTCTTGGATTTGTTGGGCTTATAACTCGTATAATTGACCTAGGGCATACATTCCAAGGGTATCCTTTGTTTCATTAAAAAGCCCATCTATGATGTGGAATAGTTGAATTTTCTCAAATAAATCATGTACTAGGAATTTATTTATTAGGGAATAATATCTATTTAAGGCCATGTCAAAGGATTCATGTTGTTCTTACTTCCATTCTTGGATCTATCTCTTTAAGTTGGACACCCTTGCATAAGTTTGGTATTTCTCATTGAAGAGTTCCAATATTGTGGACCATTGTTAGATTGAATTTGGTTTTAACAATCTATACCACACTTCAGCTCTATAAATCAATGTCCTAGGAAATAGCTTAAGCTTTTGTGACCCACTTTCAATGTTGTAGAAAGCATAGGCATCATGGAGGGCTTGTAAATGACATTGTGGTTCTAAATCATAGCCACCTGCAAATTTAGTAATATTATTCATATCAAGCTTAGGTAGGTGACTCTCTTTGCAATGCTTGCAAGATATCTTAACTAAATCTATGATTTGCATTAGGCCTTGAATGGCCAAAAAGGGTTCATCTTCATCAGATAGGTTGTGATGAAAATTTTTATTTGGTTGATTATGACGATTTTGTCTATGCTCATGTTGATAACCATGAGTGTTCCTATGTGTTTGATTTTTGTTTCTATTCTAACCCTTTAGTGGAGCTTTATCTTGACACCTATGTTCATATTCGTCAAAACTAGATGAGGAACTGGAAGGATTTCCATGGCTTCTATGGTGTTCCCTAGGGTCCCTTAATTTATCGTTTCTTGATATTGAGGAGGTATTAGGCCTTGATGCCTCCCCTAGTTTAAGATTATATCATCTCTACCAAGATTTTCTACCTTAGGTTAATGTAGTCTTTGAGTGTTATCAGGGTAGTTATGAACATAAGAAATCCCTGTGTAAGGTTGGTGACTCCAATTTTCCTCACTATATATCTCATTAGTGCTCCAATGAATGTTTTCGTTATATAGTGCATTATTGTAGCCTTATGGAAGAGACATTGTTATTGGCTTATGGTGTGTGATTTAATATTTTATAAAGGATATATTTTTAATACCTTTACAATGATTGTGTATGATGTAACTAATCTAGATAACTAGCACCATCCTCAACAATGATGCCAATGATGAGTAGTGAGGTATCCCTACACCCAACCATACGGATCACAAGCATTCAAGCATGATCCAGTCGAATTCCATGGATGGGACTAGTTGTGACATCTAGATTGTTATGCTTTGATCATAGTTTGCTATCTTCCCACTTGGACTAGTGGTAGCCTTGTCATGTATGGTTTAGTCCAAAGTGAGGTATATGATGTTGTCTAATCCTATGCTTCTCCTAATGATAATAAAGAGATAAATTAATTAAGCTAATGAACAATGGAAAATAGAATCTAAACTAGCCTACATGTAATGAGTATCCATCTCCAATCATCTATACATGCCTTGGACTTCATATAACTACTGCTAGAATTACCAAGCATATATCATTGGGTGTGCCAAATGATACACTATTAGATTACCAAGTACTTACACTTAAGCATTCATGATTAAGTTGTACTCATTCTACTTAATAATAGAAATAGTAAAATAGCAATAAATAGAAAAATTAACTAAAGAAAATAAAATAATTAAAGAAATAATAAATCTAAGTAAATGTGACAATGATGGAAGTAATCTTGATCTTTATTTCCAATCATGTAACATGTCAAAGTATGTCACACTCAAACAAAGGTGCCATATAATTACAAACATCACATTGTAGGCATGCATTGGGAATAACAAAACTTGAATGCAGAAATCTAAGAAAGACTATCAAAAACTGAGAACTAAAACTATGATCCAACCATGCATCTAAGTGTTGTATTTATAGGCCAGCACGGAAGAGATGATATCGGATATTCAACATCATTTCTTGGGATCCAATATTACGTATCTGATATTAGAGCCTTGATATCTAGTATTCGATATTGGGGATGATACAATGATGACTCATTAGCTTGGTCCATGGTTGTGCGGAAGCTCTTCCCTTTAGCCTGTGATGTTTCAGCCTGCGATATTGGGGATGATCTTTATTTCTAGAGCTAATTAGGTTTTGGATATCTCCTTCATTCTCTTGTGATGTTGTCAATTAGCTTGTGATATCTCCTTCATTCTTCCTAGAGCTTATGGCTTGGGTTATGATGTATGTGCTTTGGGCCCCTTGTCCATAGATGTAGTTGATCTTAGTGTAGATTTCGGTTGGTTATCTTCAATGGACTTATTGGTTGGTTTGGTGATAGGTTGTTTTTGTTGCCATTGGAGTGATGATTTCCTGCTAACCTCTATGTTGTGGACCACTATAGGAAGGCTTTGGTCGTGGGTCATTGTGGTCTTACTTGTTGAAGGTGAAGGAACTCAGATAACAAATGTTTCCTTAGGCTTTGAAGGATTAGCAACTCATTGATTATGTTATGATGTTGAAGCTACTAAAGGAGGGGCATGTATCATGAAATGTTCCTTAGGGGCCAAAGGAGGTGATACCCATATGATGAAGGGCTCTGTTGGCTTTGTGCTTTGGGGTCATGATGGTACTATGATGAAAAATGATTTTCTAGGAGGATTAGAAAATTTGGTTTCCATGAATGAGGCCATAGTATAGGAGTTGTTGTTAGTACTTAGAGAGTTGGGCTCATTCACTGCTAACTCTTTATGGCTTATCATCTTTTGGAGGTCATCCTTTAATGCTAAGAAAAAATAGGTATCATTACCAGTCATTTGATGATAATGACAATACCTATCCAATCTAAATAGCTTAGAATAATCTTTGGTAGCTATTTTTGGGTCTCTGGCTATGTCACAAAGATAATCGTACCTCTTATTAGCCTCTTTAGATAGTTGTTTATGTTGTATATGGTTGTCTTTAAGTAATTATTCTAGAAGCTCAAGGGAGTTCATAGGTAACTTAGTCTACTAAGACCTATCCTTATGTCCAAAGTTTCATGTTGGGCCCAAATTTGGCTTCAAGTTATATCCAAAAAAATTGAAAAATTAGCTAATTAGGTTCTCAAGGGAAGAGATGGAACCTCTAGGCAAGGTTCAATACCAATCTAGAGCCTTACCCTTGAGAGACATGGGGGAAATCCATAATATTGTGTGAGGCCAAGCTTGCAAGAAGAGGGACTTAGATAGAAAGGTTACTAGATGTGCATTGGGATTCCCTTCATCATTATATTTGATGAAGTTTGGAATAGGAAAGTCTACGGGCAAGGTTATTTGGGGCACCTTAGGGCTTATAGGATCATCTTGGTAGAAATATAGAACCTTGACTGATGAACCGTGATATCGCATACGCGATATCATGCACGCGATATCACATCCACCATGCAATATCGCATACACAATATCACGTCCTACCTCATCTTCTATAAATAAGAGGCAGCACCCTTGGTTCCAAAATAATTATATTTAGACCCTTAGTCAGACTCTTACAGTTTTTTCATTCTAGGGTTAGAATTATTTTTGTGTGCCCACAGTAGGAGTCATAGAGTGAACGGATCTTTATTTGAGCAATTTGTACCTGAGCACAATTTTGTGTACAGCAATAAAGATGAACTTTATGATAAACCTTGCAACATAGAAATTAAGCTAATTAGTAATTAATGATTATTTAACATTTTCCTAGTTAATTAATATTTCTCTCAACCTTCAACGCCCTTAGTTAAATACACTTAGTACGACCGCTTTGAGCATGCATGTAGTGCTTGGTAACCCAGTAATGATTATCGTTTGGTAATCCCAGCAGCGTTGCACTGGTTCAGGATGTGTACGACAAGTGGGAACAGATACTGGTGTTAGGAACATTTAGAACTTAATTAATGAATAGTTAATGTAAGTTAGCCACTTAGTTCTCTCTCCCTCTCCACTATTAGTAGAAGACATAAAAAATACAAAAGCTATAAAAATCATATACCTCAAGCTTAATTAACCATACAACTGTGACAATACAAGTAAGTTTGGGAAGACAACGATTAATTAACCCTAAGTGTTCCATTAAGGCACATAAGCACTTGGTCCTTGGAGTTTGACCGGATCATGCATGAAACACTCGTATTTGTATGTTTGAGTGTAGGGGTACCTCGCCACTCATCATTGGCACCATTTCTAGGGACTTAGTTGTTTGTGCACTGCGTATAACATAGGAAATCATTCATATTGTTGGAATGTTGGAACGAACCCTTAGGGTTAATCAAAGAAAGATGAGACAATAGTACATTGTACACTAAACAAGACAAGATGTCTTCTTCTTTGCATAAGAGCACTTCACTGCCTAGGACTAATGCAAGAGATGGTTGGTGGCATAATACACATAACCAGGATCCACCAGTTCCTCAACAATTTTGTGTGGTATATACTCATCCTGATGAGTATGTACTCGATTTCACCTTTATTCTCCACCAAGATGAACAACTGTGTTGGGGAGACTTGGAGGGTAACGTAGTGTTGCCTCCAAACTGATCAGTTCCCTTCATGCTCCTTCATGCTCTCACATGAATAGGCATGCCGCTTTTATACGCAGAATACATTGCATGCGATCATGACTCAAGAGACTATCATCCCACAGAAGCACAATGTCAAAGGGACTTGCGATAGGAGAGATACCATATATCTTTGAAGGGTAAATGGCCCCGTGACGCTCCACACATTTTAAGAAAAATTGAGGATGGTGAACCTGCCTCAACAAGTTCCCCAAGAAATGATGTTCCTCTTCCTGACATTGGTTAGGAGGTAGTGTATCAGAAACTCCACTCCATTATTCACAACCCTGGTTCTAATACCCACGAACACGAAGTGTTCAACGAAGGAACACAAACATATGATAAGGGTGGACATTTGGATCGTGATCAAAATTGAGGCTGAGACCACCAAAGAGGAGGAAGAAAATACCATCATGGCGATGGTTCTTTTTCTTCTTCACCTTCATCATCATCTTCATCCTCTCCTTCAGTGTCAGGACGTAGTCATAGGGAAACCAATCGTGAGGATAAGGGAAAACAAAGTGAAAGTCATCAACGAGATAGTCAAGAACGAGGATGAGGGCACTCTAAAGAATTAAGGCATAGAAGAAGGGAGAGTAGGGAACTATGTAGACACCATAGATACTATGAATGAGATGATCATGAAGAACCCCTACTTGTAACTAGAAGCATGCTAGATATAATGGAGGCCGTAAGAGTTCCAACAAGGCACCAAAAGGATAGTAGGATCAAGAGGTTAGACATGAACAAAATCCCATGATTTGAAGGGTGATACAACACTGATCCTCAAAATCATTTACAAGCATTCCACAATGTATGTGCCTTGCAAAACATAGAAAATGAATGAAAAAACTAAAGTTGTTCCCAAGGACACTTGTGAAGGAAGCTGAAAGCTGGTACCGATCCTTAGAACTGGAATCCATTCGAAGGTGGAGTACAATGTTAGAACTGTTCAATGATAAGTACCAAACGTACTCCCGAGTGTCTAACCTATGGAAGAAAATCCAGGGATGGAAGCAAGGAAATCATGAACCCTTGGATGCTGCCATTCATCACTATTACGCACTGTTACGTCATTGCCCTAGCCATGGTTATTCGCAGCGAGATCAACTATGCCATCTCATGTATGGACTTAGGCATGAAACAAGAAGAATCCTTAGGATGTATGCTGAAGGAAGGTTATCGGAGTTTAGGTCTCATCAAATTCATAGACTACTAGAGTAAGTTTCCAAAGAAGAAGGTGAGCTACGAAAGAGAGAAAGTGTAGAAGAATACAACTGAGAGCCTTCCCTCCAAGAAAGGGGGGTGAGATTTTGTGAGGAGGAAGAGGAGTTACCACTCTAAGAGATGGTAGATAGGAAAACTTTGGCTTTCCAAAAGTTAACATTACAAGTATCGGCAAAGGTAGACCAAATGTGGGACTCCCTAGATAGTAGGTTTGAAACTGTTCTTAA